>JAHWFP010052041.1:0-10091 GCA_023313725.1 Lithobius niger | reverse complement strand
CTGTAAAAGTGGACGATCTAGTATTTATTGCGGATGGCAATGGTCCTCGTAACTCTTGGCCATTGGGCGTGGTCACCTGAACGTACCCAAGCAAAGATGGACATGTATGTATTGTCGACGTCAAGTTTGTGACGGGGATCATTCGACTGCCTGTCGTGAAGATCTGTGTGCAGGATGTGCTCACCAGTGATAAGTAAGGATCAGTGAGTGACCTTATTGGGTGGGAGGGGGGTATGTCACCGTGGACGATCGTGCAAATAATGGACTGTGTACTTGGACTAACACTGTGACTTTGGTGTTCTCATGCTCCTCTGTTATTGCGCGGATTGACTATTGTTTGTGTGGGCTTCATTCAGCAGCGGACTTTGTATTTTGACATTTAGTTCGTCACTGCTAGATGCTACAACTGATGCTCTGGTGGCATGTTGGCTGCTCTGTGTCGGCACTGATGGACTGTTCTTGCTAGTGACTGGCGATTGATGATGAGTGTCCATCCAGTACTTGGCTAGGCTTTTGTGTGCAAGTTTTGGTGCATTTTTTGTTGTTGCTGCCGCCATTGGATAAACTTGTTCATGACTGCGTGAATTTGTAGCTTGTGTTGTTATAACGTGCATCGATGTTAAACCCTGTCTTTGTTGGCAACTTATGGAGTCAATAGAGACAGTGTATTTACACAGTATTTATGTTTTAGTTGCGTTCCAGGCCAGGAATTTGTGCTCGCTTTGTTGCACGTGCAGTGATAATCGCGAGTGCCTTGGATTATTGTGCCATTGCTGCTTGATACGTGCGGCTGTGTTTCATGCCAGTGAGTTTTCCAAATACTTCAACTTTGGGTGGTCCTTCGATCAATATGTATTGATGATCGTTTTGAACAATGCTATTGGTAGCCGGATCTCGACTTCCGTAGCAGATCCCGCCACCAACAACATTTAAGTAGTAAAAAATACCATTGACGTCCACATTTAAGTATCCCAAATCGTTTATAAACCATTATTAAACTATTTCACCCTTTAAATTAACAACTAATATTTTTTTTAAATAAGAAATAAGAAATCTAGGCATAGAATTCTTACTCACGTAAGTAAATCTATTAACGCTATCAATGTTTACGTATCAATGTTTCCAAAATATTGCAGTTATTACAACTGAAGAAAGACCCAATGGAAAGAGTTAAATTTGATTAAAATAAACAAATAATGCATTATTGGAATTATTGAGATTTAAGAACGGAGTTGGAGCAAAGAACATTCTCGCCAACAATGGCTCGTTATATTATCACAACAGTGGATCCGTTACTAACAATGTAAATCATTGCTGTAGAAATACATTTGACGATGGTTCGGCAACAATGCTGTAACACTGTCACTTCAATGCAAAAATGGCTCGTTCACTAAAGATTCAACTCGTCGTTGTAGAAATACGTCAGACGATGGCAGTTCGGCAACAGTGTGGCAAGACTTTTACTTTATTGCCCTCGTGGCTTCGCCACTCAGGTAAACAGCGAACGTCTTACCGCATTGTTGTACCACGCCATCATCTAACTTAAACAAAACGGCATAAATACACAGACGGGTTCACTCACTCAATCAGCATTTATTTATTAGCTAGCTAAAAATAATTGTTTAAACAATGCATAAACCGCAAGCATAAACCACTGGAAAATTAAAATTAAAGAATAACGGAAACTCGATGAATATTCAAAACGCACAAAAAAATACAAACAGTTTGATCACTCAGTCAGTGTTTTTTAAGCCAGCCAAAAATAATTGAGTGCATGGGTAGCGTTTGATGCACAGCTAGCGTTTTATAAAACAGCCAGTGTCGCTGGGCTGGAAATTGCATTGCTCCATTTGCAACGTGGGGATGGGGGGGGGTTACGAAACAGAGATATCAAACCAGAGATATCAACCAGAGATATCAAACAAAGTGTTCCTTCTTGCATGAATACTAATAAATGCTACTTTATTGATGGAAAGCTGCCTGAGGTTCATTTTATATGTACTTTGGGCATTGCCACACAAATAATAAAGAAAAGTCTATGAAAACAACGTACTACTCTATGGTTGATTATTCAGCAACGCCTGGGAATATCGTTAGTAAAATAAAAATATATTAATTAGGAGAGGGGGGTTGCAAAAATTTGGGTGCATAAATTTTAAAATTTTAACTTGAATCGCAATTATTATCACAAGTAATAATAGATTAGAAAAACATTTTTTTTGGAATGCTTAGGTTATCATGTATCAGAAATCATGTATCATGATCACGAGCGTATTTCAGGTCCCTTCTCGAATGCACCGTAATGAGGACTTCCTTTGATTCTATGGAAATGTGCATGAAACAGAATGACTTTTGCATGATTTTCGAACCTCGTATCAATATTGCTGGCCAAAGAGCAAAAAAGTCTTTTTAGACTAGACAAAATTTACCATTTAGCGTAGCCTAAAAAGAGCTTTTTTTGCTTGCATCCAAGCTACATAGTTACAGAAAGTAAACTGACATGGAAATCGTTGTCATTAATTGCTATCCAGAGTGAAAAATCAGAGCGCAGGCCCTTGACATAACAATGGCTGCTTATGGGCAACAAAACCAAGGATCGATGCCTGTGGATGCTTCACAACATGAACTGAAAAACCATTACATTTTCAGCAGGCTCCCTGACATTCCCGACATCCCCTCTACAAAATGAAAACAAGAGATTAAAAAAAAACAATTGTAACCATATTTGATTTTTAATACTACATACTAAAGTGAATTAGTGCAGAAGGAATTTTCTTAACCACGCATGTATCATGAACATGAACTTCAACCAAATTTACTTTCTATTGAACTATAGTTTTTTTTTTATTTGAAGGGTATTTCTTCAGTGGAATTCGTAATGGAAATGATCAGTAATAAAAAGTATTTCATAGCTTTAGGCCTATTAATAGCTAAAATACATTCAAACTTAGAATTCGTGACAAAACATTGCTGAGAAGAAACAATTTTGGTTAAGTCTGGTAAAGAATGAACCTTTATCTTCGATGTTTCTCCAGAGGCTTCCGCCCATTGGCCATAATCGAGTTTGCCATAATTCTGGTTGCCATAATCAAATTTGCCATAATCCTGGGTAACCATGAATATCTGCACCCAGTAGCTATAATCCCGTTTGCCATAACGGTTCATTTGTCATAAATCCAACATCAAGTCTCATTTCAAAATAAACGAAAGAATGTTCGGTAGCATCCAAAACTAAATATGGATAGTTCACACCTGGTGCCAAGTTTTTGCGCCATCTGTTCAAACTAGTTAATATTTGCCATGATAATGGAAATACAGAGCTGTGTTATTTGGAAACATTAAAACATGAAAGGTTGGTCGTAGCTTGAAGAACACTATTATAGAGTTACAAACAAAAATTATTAAAAAATTAATAGATAACAACTAACAAAATTGGAACAAAAAACTACGTCAATGGAACATATGTAAATAAATAAATAATAATAAATAATTCATTTATACTGCAAAGAAACTGTATGGGACTGAGAAGGGAGCGCATCCTCCTCTTATACCCAGTCCGAAATTAAAGAAGCAGCTCACATGAATAAAAGGAACAATAAAAAGATGGAAAAAGAAATAAAAATGCAGGTTAAAGTATCCTTAGTCAACAAACGTGGAAACAAACGTGGAATACATGTGATCGTAAGAAAGTGTAAGTCCCTAACCGATACGTGTGTGGGAAAGGGGGTTGGGCGGGGAAATATGTAAATGAAAAACATGACAACACTGGTTGTTTAGGCTGAAACCGATGTATAAGCAAGGTCTCCTGAAGTAAGAAAAGGCTACAAATGTAAAAGCATCAGGTGCTCCTTACTACTGTTCGACGGTTTTGAAACAGTTCCCCCCGCTTCAAGTTTTTTAAGGAAATCCTAAATTCAAAATTTAAGTCCTAAATTACCAAGCGTTTGGCCGTAATAATCGGTCAGACGGTTCACACATTTTTAATTTTTCTAAAGCTTGTTACTGGGTTTATTTGCAATATTTTAGAAAGAGCATCGCTAGTTGCTGTAAAGGAATGGTGAAAGATTGTATAATTTGTGTACCTGCAGCTTGTGGATAAACGAGGAGGGTCGGTGGTGAAGTATGGTGGAGAAGTGGAGGAGGGCATTTTATTGAAGGGTAAAGATCTCACACCAGGTTGGTGACCATGCCTGCGGGGCATGAATGGAGGGAGGGGGGCATATCGAAGTAAATAAGGATGCAGACAGCATTACCGCGAAACGTATGTCAGCAAATGCTTACATGCAAAAATTATTTTCCTGGAAAGTCAAGACCACAAATTTACAAAAAAAGTAACCTTGCGAATTAGAACTGGTGCAAATACTCCATAACTCGAAATGTAGAATCTCTTTCATTTCGAGGTTGTGTCATTTCGCGTTAAGTATGGCGAATTATAATTTTTTTTAAATAAATTTCTTGGAGCCTTATGTTAACGAAGCAAACAGGTCGTATAGACGAACAGGTTTTACTCTGAACCTTACTAAACGTACCTCGAGTAACGTGACCTGGATTCAAACCGGTAAACCAATCCATGTCCCGGTCACTGCCAAACCGCCTTTACCGATGTGGTCATTTGTCCACTGGCATAAAGATAACACCTGGACCCGTTACTAAGGTCACAACTGTGACCAGGACTCCATTCGACCGAATGTGCTCGGTCATAGACAATGGCGAGGGAAACAAGCCAATAAACACTCATAAGGCTCAACAAAAGATAATAAAAGGATTTTATCTATTCCTTCAGGTAAAAATAAAAAAAAAGACCAGCACAGAACGAAAAACACTACAAACGTAGGGCAACCGGCGTTACACAGTTACAGAAATAGATACCTATTCCGATCAAGTAACACATGATCTGTTGCCGATATATGTAGAAAAACTACATAATTCTCATAGCTATTTTTTTAGATTTAAGATTTATTTTTTGGATGTGCATTAGCTGTCTTTCTACAATAATAAGGCAAAAACAAAACAAAAACTGAAATGGACTGTGCAAACCTAGAAAACAGTACAATGTGGTTTGCACTGTCCCGAATACCGTACTTACTATTGTTAGTGTTGCTTGTACAATACCTATCGTTTTACACTACAAACTAGTAAAACTTATTGTTAGATTATAGGATTGTAAAGGACCATACAAACCATGTGTGACCATACAAACCACACAAACCATACAAACCGGAGAAGTTAAGTATTCTTTCTACTGTCCTAAAATAGTACTTGCTGTTCAGTTATGGTTTCCATTACACTAGAAATCGTTTTCCAATAGAAAAACAAACAATACTTACTGTCAGACAATAACAAAATTGTAACGGACAATACAAACCATAGATGACAGTAGAAGTTGTCTATGGTTTGTATTGTCGCAAATCCCTTACTTACTGTTTGTCTATTGTTTAAAAAAAAGGGTTTCAAAGGGTTTAATGAGAGTTAACCACTCCAGGTGTACTGTTTTACAATAGAAAACAACAAAACTTATTGTGGGACAATACAAGATTGTGAAACAATATTAACCATAGAAATTGTCTATGGTTTGTACTGTCCTGAATCGCTTACTTCCTTTTCGGTTATTGTTTCCTGTACACTAGAGAACAATAAGGAACAATTCAGAACAATAAGACTTCAAGCTAAGACAATAGAAAACTGTAGGACAATACCAGCCTATAGAATACACTGTAAAACAGTAGTCTGTTTATTATTATTATCACCATACTTTTTTCGTTTTCATTGTTATAAAACTCAGCAATAAATCGAATACAGCATTATTGATACAGCATTGTTGTAAAACAACATTGTTGCAAGTGTCACAATAAATCACCAGGAGTGGTTAACGCTCGTTAAACCCTTTGAAACCCTTTGAAATAATCACTTATTGGTACACTTTTACAGATCCTATGTTATCCCATCAGCGTTCGTATTGTTATAAGTGTCAGAATAAATAACTTATACTTTACTTTATTGCTACATTTATAACAATGAACTATAACGACATTGTTGTAATAACATTATATCGGCCCACGATTGTTGAACACAAGGGAGAAGAACAATGGGCGATACCTAGAAAAATGACATTCAACACGTCGAATTCATCGCACAAACGGAAAAAAGTATTTAAAGTATGGTGATAAATTAGTTATTGGCATACTTTTGCAAGAATGGTCCTCTATACGTGATTTATTGTGATAGTTTTGCTTCCTCGGCTCTTAACGCCTCGGCTAAGCCTGGGAAGAACAAAACTATCACAATAAATCACGTATAGTGGGACCATTGTTGCAAAAGTATGCCAATAACCACTACTTATATACAAATTTATTGTTGAATATTCCAGGGTTTTTTAAATCGAGAAACCATCGTCTAAAATTTCAATTATTTTAGCAGATGGCTAATTTTAGGTAGTTTGTGTACTTGATAGTTTAGGCTGCTTGTAATTTTGATGTTTCCTTGTTTCCAGCATTTGAATCAATTGATTGGGAATTTCATTAAAATCAGTGTTCACACCATTACTAACCAGAAATGGTTAACACACTATCAGTAAACTTCGTACTTATTTTATCATTAAGCTCAATTCTTGAGACCTCTTCAAGAAATTCAAAAGGTAAAAATATTCTAATAAAGCTTTTATTATTTATCATGAGTTGTAATGCCAAAACCTCATCGGTTTTTTGCATAGCATTTGCATTTCCATAAATTTGAATCCTTGGCACAATTATTAAAAACGCTATATTTCAGCTCACTCATGGGGGCCGTCATCAGGTACATAAAACACACAGTTCCGGTAAAATTGTGGCTGGTGTTGGTTAGGTGTTTAACCTCTCTCGTTTACTCTGTTTTTTATGTGCTTGATGACGGCCCCGATGTGGGGGCAGAAATATTCCGTTTTTAGTAATTGTGCCTAGGAGGCAAATTTATAGCGTCGATCCATTATCTCCACTAATTTTTTTAACAAAGCATCCTGTTCCTCGTCCTTTCTAGGCACTCGACTTTCTATTTAATGCTTCAACATTTCACCATTTGTTAACATGGAGTGAAATCCGTAATCATAAACATTTAATGAAATTTATTAAGATAATATAACAATATCGTACTTGCTACAGTTACTCCCACAATATTACTGTACATGAAAAAGAAATAAAAATAGACGATGCGCGGGGCATCCACCAACCCACTCAAAAGTTAACAGTTAACGGGGAAGAGCATTAAAGCGTGACTTGAAAGAATTAAGCGAAGAAGCACAGGCAACAAAGTGTGGCAGAGCATTCCAAGCACGAACAACCCTTTCAGAAAAAACCGAAAGCGGAGTTTAGGTCGGGAAACAGTGCCAGAAATGCGGAAAGGATGACCATGAGTAGTGTTGAAATTAGGAGAGAATAAAGAGCAGGGTCCACACCAAGGAGATTTTTGAGTAAGTTGATAAGTAATGAGTAATAAGTATCATGTCACCACGATGAAAGCGATCATGAATAGAAGTAAGACGAAGTTTATGGAGGCGTTCAGAATAAGATAAGGAACGAATGGCATGACACCATTTGGTAAGGCAACATTGACAATTCTCCAGACGATTTAGCGAGTAAAGATTGTAAGGGCGGCAGATCTGGAAGCAATAATCGAAAAGTGGAAGGAGAAAAGTTTTGTATAAAACAGTAAAAGGATGAGGGGTGAGATCAGAGAAAGCCTTGAGAACAAATAGTGCTTTGCGAAAGACCTTAGAGATAAGATTTTCAGTGTGAAGATTGAAATTGAGGGCATTGTCGATATTGACACCAAGGTCCTTATGACTAGTAACAGGAGTAATAACCTTGCCACGGAGATGGCAAGAGAAGTGAGGATTGTTATGGCCAAAATAAAGAACGTGGCATTTGTCAGTGGGCAGTAACCCAGTGAGCGACACATTGGATGTCATCTTGGAGCAATTGGCAGGAAACAAGAGTCAAAAAAGAGTTTCAAGTCATCAGCATAACAGACGTGAGGAGAAATAATAACAGATGGCAAGTCAGAAATAAAAATACTGAAGAGGAGGGGGCCAAGTATACAACCCCTTGAGGAACGCCAGAGGTCACATGAAGCCAACGGGCAAGAGAACCATGTAGGACAACACATTGCCATCTAGACTGTAGGTAATAATTAAGCCAGGAGATAATGCCAGGAATAAAACCAGAAGTGGGTAATTTAGAAATTAGCTTAACGTGCGAGATGGTATCGAAAGCTTTACTGAAGTCGAAAATGACAAGATCACAACGTAGACGGAAGTCAAGCAATTTCGTAATAAGTTCGTAGGTGGAGAGAAGATTGGTAAGGCAGGAATGTTTGGGTAAGAAACCGTGTTGAAAGGCTGAGAGAATGTTGAGTAGAGTACATTATGTAAAACGATGGAGTAAATAAACCATTCGAGGATTTTTAATATCGACGAAAGAAGACTAATACCGGTAGGTAAGTAATTAGTTACGACGAAAGGAAAACCAGGTTTGTGAATAGAGTAACATGAGCATCCTTCCAGCAAGTAAGAAAAGTACTGGAAAGGATGGAATTGGAGAAAATAAGAAACAATGGGGTAATTAGCGAACTGTCTCAATTACGGAGAAAATTGGGAGGGAGGTTGTCAGGACCCGAGGAGAAATCTTCCTTGAGGGACTGGAGGGAAGACAGGACATCGGCAACACCAAAACCAACCTTCCCCCCAGCTGCAGGAGGAATAGGATTGCAAGAGGAAGCAGTAAGGAGAATGTTGGGAAAAAAGACCGAGCTTAGCAGCAATGGTGGAGTCATCAAGAGAGAAAGTGTCATCTTCATTTTTGAGACAACTTAACGGGACAGTTTTATTATACTTTTTTAGATAAGAAAAAAGTAATTTAGGGTTGTGCTTGGACTGGTGAATCAAATTGCTTTCGAACGAAGCTTTCGCTAGTTTGATATACCTGATGGCATTTTCTCTAGCAGTAAGAAAATGAAAGAAAATTAGCCATGTTAGACGGAGACGGGGAGGAGCGCCCAAAGCTAAAAACCCTTTTTTTTTTTTTTGTTAAGTGTGGCAGGAAGTTCTGGTGTACACCGGGCTGGGCGGGATGAAAAAGACTTTTTAGCAAGAGGAATGAAGTGAGTGATAATATTCTGAAGAAAAGCAGTAAGTTTTTGGACTTGTGAGTCAACATCAACATTGGCAAGCTCACTTGACCGATCGATGCAGGAGATAATGTGATTAATAAGCGGATAGTCAGCATACTGAAAATTGTAAGAAGGAAAGGTGCTATATTTAGAAGAGAAATCAATATCAAGCGAGAAAGAAAGCACGTCGTGATCGCCACGCCCAAAAGCAGGTGAATGAGTAATTGAAGAAATGGTGAGAGCAGAAGAACTAAGGAGTAAATCGAGTTAACTGGAACAGTGGTTTGCACGATGGCTGGTTGGCTTAGAAATATGTTACGTAGGAGGAACATAGAATGCGTAAGAGGTATGTAAGAGGTACATAGAGGAACAAAGAATACTTTTCATCCCAAGCACTATTGACAGGGCCTGTTTCTAATGTGGTTTTACGGATATGGGGAAAAATCTCATTACAAGAGGCAAAAATATAATTTCAGTTGCAAGTAAAAGTTCTTTAATTGGGTGTGAGGTTCAAACTGACTGTGACCAATCCATACAGAAGAATATTCAAGTTAAAGTAGTCAACAAATTTAAAAAAAAATAGTCGTGAATTTTTTCCTGATGGACTCTCATCTACCTTCTGTACACGGTTTGTCACTGAACTAAATGCATCATTTTCTAGAATTTTTTTTACATAAGTTCTTAAAAACATGAACTTTGATTTTGTTGGCCAGCAGGTGCTCTTTATAACAACCGCGATCTATATGACTCTATAAATTATAGAACTGTATACCTCGTAGATTTTTTAGCAAATAATCTACGACCATATTATGCTGTGCCTAATTGGCGAAAAACGTTTAACCATATGACCAATTTTGTTCGGCACTGTAGATTTCGACTGTTTCCAGTAATTAAGGTGTGTTCCCCCTTCCTGCTGTAATGTAGTGGTCGTAAATCTTGTATGATATTCTTGT
>JAHWFP010052028.1:3646-17129 GCA_023313725.1 Lithobius niger | reverse complement strand
CATGGTAATTATTAGCAAACGACTAAGAATTAGTTTAGGCACTCATAGAGATGAAACGTCATGGTTATTTTAAGCGCGCAAAGGATCGTGTAATCGATAGGATGCAGTTAATATCGTTCTCACTATTCAACAGAAAATCTCCTAGTTGCTGCATTTTAAGAAAGATTGTTAGCAAGGTAAGACTAACGGTAAGTAAACAGACCTTTCAGCCGTACTTGATGTGGAGGATCGAGAAAAATGGCGCTGAGAGGCATGTACCTTTATGGAAGAGGAAAAATGGCTAAAAATGTTTTCATGTGGAGGATAGGGTTTAGACAAACCCTGGAAAACCTGGAAAACCTGGAAATCTCTGGAAATCTCTGGAAAATTAAAATAGAGCCAAAATCTCAAGGAAATTTCAGGGAAAACATGATTTTTTTTTGAAAATCAGGGAAAAGACAGGGAAATTTGAAACAAAATGTCTGTGTCTGATCTGTAAGTTTCATTGAATTAGCAGACCAAAAACAAAAATTCTTCGCTAGTTGCAAATATTTTAATTTGTGCTTTAATATGTTCAAGTATTTTAGATATTACTTAAACCAAATCTTAGGCTGGAACCAATACCTGTGATAAAAATGCGTTTAGTCCCGTCTGCACTAGTCTCTACACAACTATTTTCCGGGATGATGGATTATTTTTTCGTACAAATATTCATAAAAATATTAGCTACTGCCTGTTTCCCTAGCTGAACATCTCGTAAACACCTGGAAATTGCAATTGGATGCTCCTGGAAATGTCAGGGAAATTGAGAATTAAAAAATTGTCTGAATCCTGGAGGAGGGGAAGGCGGGGCAGACGGGAAATGTTACGCCCCCCCACCCACAATGACGAAAGAATACATAATCCAACTCTGCAACTAAACCGGAAACGATCAAGTAAAAAAAAAAATGTATTTAAAACTAAAATTGAATTTGGGTAAGCTTTTCATGCCCTCTTCAGTCTTTCTCTCCCCCCCCCCCCCCCCACGATATCAGTGGTCGTGTGTTCATTGAAATAACGTCAAGGGCGTCCGCACTTGGGGTACCAGGGGCGCTCCCTCCCCCCGCCGCTTTTGTTTTGGTGTTCTTTTTGGTAGATAAAATTAAGAAGGAAAACCTTTTAAACGAAAGCTTTTGGAGGATGATCAATGCTGATTCCAGGGCTGCAGACTCGGTAAGGATCGGCCATTACCAGTTTTTATCTTTTTTTTTTTCTTCTTCTTTTTTTTTTTTACAGGGTTTAGAATAATAATAATCCTTCCCTTTGTTTGTATTTCCCTTGAAAATTCGGTATTTATTTCAGTACAGTTTACAAGGTAAGTCTTGGCAAAAGACAAACCTCACACACCACAGATCAGATGCTCGCGTGTGTACAAGAAAAAAAATGAAACATTTTGTTAAAAAATAGGACTTTAAAACGGTAATTAATGAGGAAAACAGGATTTCTAAACTCAAACAAAGCACGATTAAGAACAAACGTAATCGGAAAAAAAGCGGGGAAAATGTACCAAACACAACAAAACCATAAATAAGAAAAGTTGTCAATGGCAAAGGACACACCTCACTAATTTCGAGCATCCTGCGCCAAATAGCTTTTGGGGCATTTTTATAGTTAGAGTGAATGTAGCAATACCGTTTCTCACGACGAAAAAAAATAGGAAACAAATAATGCCTTTGCAATAAACTCACGTCTGAACTATTGTTGCCAAACTGAGCCATACAGAAAAGCCAACCGGAAGGAATGTATCTTTAACTCGTAGTATAAACAGCATTGTTAAGCTCATAGGGTTTTGATCTAATAACCACGAAAACAAATGTCACTCTTTGCCACTTTTTAGCACAATCTGTCCTTTTTTCTGGTGCTGCCCCCCTCCAATTTTAAATGTCTGCGGGTGCCTATGAATAACGTAGTACAGTAAGCCACCTTTATGCACCCACGTTTCGTCGGTATGAGCCGGATTCGAATTGGCAACCCAATCCGTCTCCATGTCACTGATCTAACACCGTCATCGACATGCCCATTCGTCCACTGGCATAAAGACGACTCAATGAACCCATTATTAGACTAGGACTTCATTCGACCAGAGTGCTTATGACGTATCCAGAAAGGCCTTTATGTTGGAGATCTGGGGACGGACTGGGTTGCCGATTCAATTTTAGTGTTTTTGTCATTTAGATTTCCTCCTCCTCTAGCCGGTGTCCCAGGCTGCCCTTTTAGTCATCCTGTTGGGAACTTGGCTTCGGGGTTTACCTCGTGCGGTTCCCAACATGACTAACGGGGACGAAAAGGTGGGGCGGGGAATTTTAGAGCGTTGGTAGCTAAAATGGGAATGAGATTTGAACCAAAACATCGCTCAAAGTTCTATAAACCTACGGTGGAATAATGTTACACAAAAAGTGGATTCAGATTCATGGTTGATTTATTGGCTCGCCTGCATTGCAGGTTCGGGTGAAAAAAATGGTGCAAGAGAAATGAATGTTAGTTTGGCTCCGTTTGGGCTTGACTAGAAGCCCACTAAGTACTGCATTTAAGTTGAAATGGTAGTTAATAAAACCTACAAGCGTTACAGAATAGAACGCTGCTAATGCAAGCTATTGGATGTAACACGGGTTTGAGTTTAAGTTGGGACTAGGGTTAAGGAGGAATGTTTTAATGAAAAGGTCTAAAAGGGCATCGAAAAATGACTTAATGAAGCGGGAATGGGTCGGTTGGGGGGGGGGGGGGGATAGGAGGAACGTGAAGTTAGAAGCTAAAATACAAGCCAAAAATTCATCCAGCACGCCGGGCTACAATTGCCTACTGGATGTCAAACATAACGGGATTTCATTGTTAAAAACAAGACACATTTTCTTCATCTTGAATGATACAATCATTGTTTAGATCTGGTGTACGTGTTGGCAGCTCGATATCAGGAATTGGCAAACGTGAACAAGCTCTCTACAGTCCCTTAAAGGGACACCCGGCCTGCCTTGTAACATTCCGCCTGCCTTATAACAGCTACGCGCAGATCGCCATCCGCGCATTTACCAGAGCTAAGGTCGGCTGGGGTGGTAGCTGCTGTCTCGGTTGGCTTTTCGAATAGTACACGAAGCAGCATCAAGTTAAAGATAGTATCGTCACAAACCGGAATGATTCTCGCATTTTAACATCTCAATTTATAATTTTTCAGGCTAGTGTCTTATAATTTTCCTTCGGCGATCTATTGTAATAATTCATTAAAATTTTTACCGCATTAATCTTTTAGATTTTTGATTTCATGGTAATTATTAGAAAATTAGTATATATGCACACACAGAGATGAAACGCCATGATTATTGTAAGCGCGCAAAGTATCATATACGTGTAGGATACAGTAAATAAAGTTGACAATTATTCAACAGAAAATCTCCTAGACGCCACATTTTAAAGCGGATTTTTACCGAGGGGTTGACTAACGGTAAGAAAATAGACCTTTGGGGTCGTACTTGATGTGGTAGATCGAGAAAAATGGCGCTGGGAGGTATATCCCTTTATTCCCCCCCCCCCCCACCCTTCTCCACTCCCGTCGTCTTTAAACAACGACCGGTTCCTAAACGGAACTACTTCCTCTCCGCGCACAACGGAACTACATCTTTTCCGCGCAACGGTGAACTCGTCGACTTTAGCTTCCTTTCCGTAGCCATGTGCGTGCTTTAGATTCGCATTATGCCGGCCCATACCGTATAATGAGTGTTTACGCCCACTATTCAAGCGTCTCCTGTATGAGAGGACCCAAGCCGTAGCGTGTGGGTTTGTTGTTCCCCTTATGTGTGTGGGCGGGTAAAGACCCCCCTGTCACCCTCAATCAGGGAACGCCAGAAAAGAAAGAAGTGCGGGTTCGACCCTCCGTGGGAAGTAGGTGACCCGTGTAACTAGGGGCGCAAGCTGCAGACACTCGAGATATTGCTGGGTGGGGGGGGGGGGGCATGGAGAGAGGCGTGAAGGAAGAACGAAAACCTTCAACACGTCGGGTTTTGAAGTAGCCGCTGTTTTGTTGTACTGCCTGTTTAACTTGTTGGTCAGAGTGTGAAGGCAGAGCTCCCTCCATCTTGCAGGCGTAACTTTAGTTTGCATACGGCCAGAACCAGTTGCCTACACAACTGGGCCTTCAGAAATTCACACAACAGGGTTAAGTCTCCGTTATCCCAAGACACATCGAACATGGCTAATAGCATGGCTTTTAAAATTGTCTCATGCAAAAACCCCACAAGCGTAATTAAGGGACCCATAAAGTTTTCAAGTTTTAGACGTAACAGAGGCTGATGTTACCTCCAGACGTTACACCTTAGATCTCTGTTACTTCTAAGATATCTCCTTAGAGGTAAATTTACAAGTAACCCTTCAAAGTACCCTTTGTATATGTAAAATTGGAAGTAACGTTAAAATGTGGACAAAAAACCAGTACTAAACGTAACCACATTAAGAAAAATGAAAGGAATAACCAAAGCAAGTTAATAAGCCGTGTGAAAGATTATCTAGACGTAAATTTCGAAGTAACACTTGATTTGAAATGAAATCAACCCGAAATCAAGAGTTTTGACGTAACAAACACTGAAGTTCTACCCAAATGTTACGTTTAGGAGACGTAACATTAGTTTACATTTTTTTGTTACTTCTAAACGAGTCTTTAGACGTAATTTTGCAAGTAACACTTCTAACAGTGTAGCTGTGTTCCTCGCAGTGAGGAACGCAACTACTATCTCAGTTAGCCTTGCGTGTAGTAGACGAAACGCACAGATTGTGTCGTCGCAAAAACGGCAATACTTCCGTATTTTAACATCACACTTTATAATTTTTTAGGCTAGTATCTTATAATTTTTCTTCAGCGATCTATTGGTATAAATCATTTTAATTTTTACCGCATTAGTCTTTTAGATTTTTGATCTCATGGTAATTATAATTAGCAAAAGATTAAAAATTAGTATACATGCACACACACACACGCAGAGACGAAACGTCAAAGTTATTGTAAGCACGCAAAGGATCATATAATCGCAGGATGCTATGAATTAGTTCCCACTTTCCAGTATTCATCAGAAAATCTCGTAGACGCCACATTTTAAAATGGATTTTTAGCAAAGGGAGTGACTAACGGTAGTAAGTAAATAGAACTTTGGGACCGTACTTGATGTGGGGGATCGAGAAAAATGGCGCTGGAGGCATGTACCTTTAATGCCTTCAAGATGTTTCTTCTAAATCAGTTCAGAAACAAGCGTCAAGGTTCCGGGGAATTCACCTCCATCTCCAAACTTCCTTCACACAACTAAACAATTCTGACAGCCCAAACCCAAGCACTCAGCATAACTGATTTTAACAGATCACCTGCACTCTACTATATAGCCACGTATATACACCAATAACACACTGAAAAGATAACATGCTAATGCAACTCTCTGTGTATGCCTTTCCAAAAGACAAGTACATACTTAGTCCAGTTAAATTAGGTAAAAAACGGGCCAAAAAAGGAATTAATTAGCAACAAGCCACAAATTTGTGGGATGGTCGCGGGTGACATGCTAAACAACATACTAAAAGTCCCTTGAAATCCGACCAGTGCGTTGTCCGCCATCTTGGAAACATGGCGTCCGAAAACGGTTTTTTCAATGTATCTCGGTAACGGTTGCTCGGGCATGAAAATATGTTCTCACCAAAAATGTACAGCATTGAATTTTATACAAAAAATGTTCTATTCATTTTTTTCGTAGATTCAATGATTCAGCCAATAAACGGTGTAGACGAATGTTGAGCTAATGCTGCCATCAGCCGCCAAAAAAGGAGTAGAACCTCTTTTGCAGATAATTCCGTGCTCTACAATTTCGGATTAAACTTTATCTGCAGCCGTTTCCGTGATATATTGAAAAAAGAACAACAAAAAAAAAAAACAGATTTCCAGCGCATGTTTCCAAGATGGCGGCATTAGCTCCCCATTTTCTGCACCGTTTATTGGCTGAATCATTGAATCTACGAAAAAAATGAATAGAACATTTTTTGCATAAAATTGCATGCTGTATATTTTTGGTGAGAACATATTTTCATGCCTGAGCAACCGTTAACGAGATATATTGAAAAAACAGTTTTCGCACGCCATGTTTCCAAGATGGCGGACAACGCACTGGCCAGATTTCAGGGGACTTTAAGTATGTTGCTTAGCATGCCACCCGAGACCATCCTACAAATTTGAAGCTTGTTACTAATTAATTCCTTTTTCAACCCTATTTTGACTGGCCTAAGTTTTAAGTTTTAAAAAAAGTATATCCGGGACTTGTCTGACCATCTGCACGTTGCCAATCACTGCGACCTGTTAATTGTGTTATCTCATCTGATTTTCATTATTTATATCTCCTTATTTATCTCCTTGGAGGGGGCTGGAGGCACACATTTGTTAGGTTCGTCATGAAGGACTGGGTCACAAAAATAAGCCAAAACTAGCGGTAACGCGCCATAACGATCCTGAATGAGCCAAAAACAAGCCAGAACGAGCCAAAAACGATCCAGAACGAACCAAAACGATTATAAACGAGCCAAAACAAGCCTTGACTCGTTCTGGCTCGTTCTGGATCACTTTGGCTCATTTTGACTCATTTAGATCGTTTTGCCTTGTTACCAGCTAATGACGTTCGACTTTTCTCATGACGTGCTCATGAGGCTTTCAACTTAAACCCACCAGCTGACTCCCAAACATCCCACAAAGTTAATTGAGGTCTTAATCCCCCCCGTTTTTTAAATCACCCTTCTGGAGAGTGGGAGTAGAGGGGGTGGGAGCGGGTGGAGAGAAGTAGGAGAAGAGATTACGTCTTAAATCCCGTCTGCAACTTATCACCAAGGCTTGAGAGTCTGACAGCCACCCCCAAAATTGCTTAATCGTTCAGAAACGAGTCACGTGGGAAGGGGGAGGTCAGGTGTACGGAGTCACAGAGTGACAAGTTTCGTTCCACACCCGCTCGTAAGGTTCCTCCACTCGTTTTATAAGGGTTAGGCGCAAACAGGTGGTAGCCGTTTTTTTTTTACAGTAAGGCCTTCGTGCACTTACGTTTCATTTGAGTGACTCGACTTGGATTTGAACCAGCGAAACAGCCCATCAGTTAAAGGCACTGTTCTCAAGATTGATATCAGAAAAGCGAATAAGTGCACAAATAATGATTAACGTTGCAATGTTTCGGACGTCTTCTTGGAGCCGTTTTCAGGCAAGAGAATTTTTTTTTGTAGTTGTAACCTTAAGGTTTTACATTAAACTAGTCATATCGTTCGCATTGCTCACTCTATTGGTGTCTATCCATGCTTCATGTGGTTTATTTGATCCCCAGATTAACCGAAATCGATGTACTGATTAGGTCACAAGCTTACAATTTGTTCGTTCATCGCATTCTTAGAATATTTGTACTTCATATGCAGTAAAAAATGTGTTTACCTTGAAAAGGTTAATTCCATTTTGCTCGCTCAATCAGCGCATCTCCGTGCTTCTTAAGCACGAATGACTGACAACCTTTTAAAGCCTGGAGGTGTACTTTTTACGGTGTCCAATCAGTTGAAGCCAACCAAGATTAAAATCTATGTGTCGTGTTGCTAATACGATGCAGAAATTTGGGTGTTTTAAGTTTTTTTTTTTGGAACCAACTTACTTTCTTAACAGCAAATGTTCGGTTAAAGTCTGTCGTCACGAAACTGTTTTCGAAGCAATTTTTCGCGTATTTCGGGGTCAAAATTCAAGTTACGTGGACGAAAATAGGACTACTAGAAGCATATTTTAATTATCTTTCATTTGGCGATACTCTCACCTTCGTAGGGGGGGGGGGGGGAGGCTTATTTTCGGGGGGGGGGGTGATATGAGGCACACAAACATGCTCGCATATCGTATGCAGTGGCGGCCTCAGGACTGAATTGTTTGGAGGTGGGGGGCGACAGAGGGTACATCTGGAAACAGAGTGGGCCAAAGATTTTTTTTTTCAAGGCAACCACATTAGGCACTTTTATTCCGTTTAATTCTTCTTGAATGTAACCTAAGCTTCATTGCAGTAGCTACAATTTATTTATAAAATAACCCTCAAAAACACACACAATAAATGAGGCTACACACAAACTGCAAAGTTGCTAAAACAAAAGTATTATACAGGGTAATCCACAAAAAAAACTGTCGACCCAAAATTTTACAAGTCCAACTTTTCTAGTTAGCACCCCTCAAAACCAGGGGCTGAGGAAATCAAATCTAATGACACTGGAAGACTGCTGTCCTCTACTGGTTCTAAGGGGTACTAACTAGAAAAGTTGAACTTGGAAAATTTTGGGTCGTGAGTTTTTTGTGGACCACCTCGTGTATAAATAAAATAAAATAAATAAAAGCTCTGTTTATTCATTTGATTTCAAGTTTAACCTGCAAGTTTTTTTTTATTATTTTATTTTCTAGGGGTGCCCTGAGTGTGGGGGTTGGGGGGGGGGGGGGGGGGGGGGGGGGCCCGCGAAATATTTGGGGGGCCATGGCCCACCCCTGGCGCCGTCACTGATCGTATGGTTTTAATGATGCAGATACATAAAGAAAAAACTGATTTTAAAAAGATCTCGACTAGGCCGCCACACTTCAAATTTGAGCGAACTGGCAAAAGGAAAGATAACCCTTTTTCAAGTTTTCGTTTTAATGTATTTAATGTATCTAAGCTGCGCTGGCTTGAAAACATCCCTATTACCGGTCCACACCATTGCGGGGTTGTGGACTTGTTTTCCTAAGATCAATCAACCCAGTCCTGTCGATTACTGCCATAGGCTACCACCTTCATCGAATTATCTATTCGTAGACCACACCGATAAGGACGATTCCTGATTATCCGGTGCCTACGTGTCTATCCTCCCCCCTCCCCCCAGACAAATAATTATCGGTTCCTTACTGCACTACGGTATTTCTGGTGTACGCTTCCGATGTTGACCCATTTCCGCCTTTATTAAATTAATTAAATTAAATTAAATTCGTACCGGAAGAAAGCAAGCTTATGTAACCGGTTCACAACAAAACATGCAACAAAAACCTACGTTATGTTAGCGATTTGTGTATTTTTCTTTAAATATTACAGAACTTCTGCGCCTCTTCCTTTGGTTCCTACGTGAGCGTTCATTCCTATAGAAGCCGAATGCGACCACTTCCGCAATCACTGTTTCCTTTCTGCCTTTTGGTGTCATGTAGGGTAGTTGTTATTCGAATCGGAATTTATATATATAGTGGGATTCTTTGTTTCGTGTTTAAGTTTGAGGCAAAGACAGAGTCCTTTATTGGATTTTTCCAAGTTTTGCATTCCTCATTCCGCCTTTGGAGGAAGTTTGTTTCCATAGCAACCCGCCTTCCCTATTGTCAGCGTCATTAACATACGAATGGTTGGCCGTCCTCAGCGATCTTTAACCCGGGAACTACAATGGGGGGATTGAAAGTCACCTAAAATGAGCGGGCGAATCGGGGTGAAGGTCTAAATGCAGTGTTCGATTTTTTTCATTCGTCGAATTAATGCGGTTGTGCCCAAAAAACGAGAGAAGGCAAATCGGTTCAGCGACATCTCCTCAAAAAACAGACACATTTGTCCAATTTTGATCCGACGAAATTCAAGTATGTGGGTGGGAGAATTGCAGTGTGCATAATACAAAAGGTATTATGCTCTACAGAATTTAGTTGACGTTGTTAGTGTACTAACCTCTAACAAGATCTCTGAGCGAAAAACCGTCGTCCGATAGTACACGATCATTGGATGACGTCGGCCCTACGTCAGCATAAAGGTGTGCGCTCAAACGAAAAATTGCCGCTGACTAATGCGTGTAACTGCGCATTTCGGCAAGTCAGCTCTTCAACATTGCGGTCGGTTAGGGAATATACGTAGACATCGAGGTGGCTCCTCTCTTATCGCGCAGAACAAACAAAGTGAGTCGTCACTTACCTTTGCAGTGACCTGGATGGTACGCCGAATTTTTATGCTTGAATCTGGACGGTACAATGAATGCGATGCGCGCGTAGACTTTTGCTGTTAATTACTACGCTATCCTCGCTGCTTTTCGGGTGCGATATAGTGTATTACTGTATTTTATTACGCGTGTTTGTGGTGTTGTTTCCTATTGAACGAGTGAGCAAAGCGAATGATGTCCTGTTTTCACAGTGACGGACTGGCCAGGAAGGGAAGGGCGGGATATTCCTAATCGCCTGACTTTCAGATTTTAAAAAAAATCCGCAACAGGAAGACTCACGTAAGTTTTATTGGTTCGATATTAGTTTTACCCACAGATTTAACATTACAAATAATAATAAAGATGATTATAAAACGCTAGTAAAACAAGTACTTTGTATTGAGTAGCCTAACAAAAATTGGCCACATGAAATTGCAGTGTTATATTCAATGTGGAATTTGTCACAATTTTCGTGTAAATATTTTAACTTTTGTTGATACACATAAAAAGTGTAAATAAATTTAAAGTAGTCAACCTCACGTACCCTCAGCGTAATATGATTTATCCTACTCCCCACGCCCCCCTCCCCAAATTACCTGCTGAATTTACTGAAAATATGGTGTTCGAAGATTTAAAAAATGTAAAAGTATGATGAACAAGAACAAAGGGAACGGGAAACTGTAAAACAACGAAGCTTTCAGTTTGTTTGTTTTTTTGTAAGAAAACCAATATCAGCGTCCGATGAAAACTTATCTGGTCAGTGATTGCATCGTCGCACACAAGATTCTGGCTCATTTACCGTATCGTAGTAGCAAAACTTACGAGACAATTTTTCTTAATATAATGTGCAATATAGTAGAAATTCTTCATTACACCACGCATTCAGATTTTTTTAGTAGTGTCCTGTTGGTGTGTCTGCCATTCCAACTTCATACGTCAATTGCATATTTTTTTTTATTCTACCATACGACACGTCGAATTGCTAATGCAGTGTTGCTGCATCCGTGTTTTATAACGTGTTTATCCAGCGGGAACTGTTGGTTTTGCACTAAAAGTTTGATGGACCATTTTGGTCGCATTCCTAAGTTGGGAGGGTTAGGGGTGGGATGAAGTCGTAAGTCAAAATTTTGAGCATCATTAAATCACGACGAGTTCCTGTGCTCCAGTTAAGAAATGTACCATTACTCAGTTTGTCCCTTACAACTAAGAGTGTTTCTTGAGAAAACATTCCACATTTCAAAGTAACAGATTACAGTTTACGTATAGCTCAAAGAAATGAAACGAAGAAAATGGAGCTCTTATTGTTAACAGGTAAGAATGGCAAGTGAGCGGCAGTTGTGACGAAATAATTCACATGCCATCGAGACTATTACTGCTAACACAAATTGTTATATTCTCACTTGTCATTCTCGGTTGTTCACAAAATTGGCTACAAGAAGATTATATACGATGTTTATCCGACCAAAACTTGAATATGCCGTATTATACACGCCTGGTCACCCCATTACTATGGTGATATCTACAGGTTGGAACAAGTTCAGAGAGCCGTCACCTGGCACTGTTCTTCACTGAAGGGCTTGCCTTACTAAGAACGTTTGAAAAGGTTTGACCTGACAACCCTTGTTGGTAGGCGTTCAAGAGCTGACCTTACCAAGATTTACCAGATTCTGTCTGGCAACGTCATTTTGCCTGTCGACCAGTTTTTTCAACAGTCGATTGTCGTACAAACGAAAGGCCGTAGCATGAAGTTGACAAAACCACGAATCTGCACCATTGTTGGACAATATTGCTTCACTGTGAAAGCCGTTAATTCTTGGAACTCACTCCCAGAAAGTGTTGTGACAGCTCCTTCCGCCAGCAGTTGGAAGAGACAATACGGTCTGACTCAGTGTTAAAAGTGTTTTTGTTGCATGTTTTGTTGTGAACCGGTTACCTAAACTAGCTTTCTTCCGGTATTAATTTAATTTAATTTAATATTTACAGCTAATTTCGATTTTTTTTTTAATCCACAGAAATAAGTTATAACGTACAAACAAACAAAAACGACAAAATACAGAAAAAAAATTAAATGGAATTTTGAGCTGTCGATAACTTGGAGTTTGCGATTCCTATGCAACTTTTATTAAACCCAACTTCAGTTTTAAAGAATTTTTTTTTATTAGACATTTACTTTTTGTGCTTATCGTACCATTTGCTTCCAGACCGCTTCGCTTATTCGTTGGCTTGGTAAAGTTTTTTTTCCCCTTTTTGTTTCTTCAAATTTTATTTAAAAAAAAAATCTTGTAGAAATGTTTTGCGCTCGAGCTACAGAGCTGCCACGCACGCAGTGTCGATATTGGCGTTCCCTTCACGCGCAAAGCGTCTCTCGCTCCAGTGAACGCGATGTCAAGTGATGGAAGAACGCGCCCTGAGACGCCAAAGCTCCTTGAAAGGAGGGGGAGGCAACTTCAGATCGAAAGTAGAGGGTGTGGAAACGCAAACAAGGGATGAACAAATATTTCGGACGAAGACCTTGTTATGGAGGTGATATTAAAGACGGAGTATGCGAGGAAAGAAACAGGGATAGTATAGGCACGAGGTGTTGCTTACTCTGGGAAATCAAATCCATATACGCTACGGCTGTCAGAAATCTTTGGAATTCCCGAGTAATCCCTGGAAAGCTTTGGGAATCCTTGTAAATCTTGGAAATTCCTGGAAATCTTGGAAACCATATTCTTACTGTAGATTATTTTTTGAAGCGAGCGGCCCCTTGTCCTCTCCAGACACTCACTGGGTTCGGCCTCCCCGTCCTTAACTATACAACAATACTGGTCACTAACCCCTGCGAACCAAAAGTAATCCTTGAAGTGTTCAAAGTGTTGTGCCTTTCTTAATCGAAAAACGCCAATCGCATCGAAGCCTGGAATGGCGTCTCACTTTAGACTTCAAATCGCATATCGAAATTAAGTAATAGTTATTGGTTAGAAGCGAGCGGTTATCGGTTTTTAACCAACGGCTGCGATCATTGGCCCGGCTCGAGTATGTAAAGGTCGAGGGCGTCAGCCCGAGACTTTTGCATACGAGAGCCGTGACAATGATCGCAGCCGTTGGTTAAAAATCGATAACCACGAGATTCTAGCCAATAACTGTTTTATGCCACGGTTGCGACGTCTAGCTAACTCTTTTTTATTAAAACGTGTTTGTGTTTTGTGAAAATATCTCGCTATGAATGAAGGTCATTCCATTTTAGTTTATGGAGGGTGGAGTGGATGGTTGACCGACGAGTCATTTGCGTCCGTTTGTGGGGAGAGTGGGTGGGAAGGAGACGAAGCGTCGTTTCACCGTATTTCACGCTAGCCAGCTCGCTTGTGTTTTCGAAGCTTTTCGGAGTGATAGAACTTCGATAAGAGGCCACAGGGATACACTGACTTTCTGGGAAGGTATGTAATTCATTTTGAGCGTTTGTAGTTTGAGAATTGTTTAAAAAATACGATAATAGGGTATCGGTATGAATGACGGTCATTCCATTTTAGTTTGTGGAGAGAGGGGGGGGGGG
>JAHWFP010052026.1:15298-32883 GCA_023313725.1 Lithobius niger | reverse complement strand
TAAAATACAAGTAGAACCATTAATATTAAACGCAACAATCCGGAATATGATTGCTGGGTTTAAAACTACAGGTTCTACATCAGAACAGTCATGCATTAATATCAAAGCCAGACAAGATAGATTGTCTGAATTCAAATTTAAAGATAAACTACTTAACCGACTACTAATTTAACGCAGGGCATTATTTTTTACATGCTAACTGGAGGTCCAAGTGGACCTGCAGCCGCCTAAAGTGGACCTCCAGCTAAACTCAATTGGACCCACTGGAGGTCAACTCTAAAAAGGAAATAAAATGTCAAGTTTAATACATCTAATACTTTCATGAGAATGTTTTTTTGCTAAATACAAATTTTGGGGATATGGATAATGAATTCAGATCCAATCCAGTTCACAACGAATCTTCACGGTACGTAAAATCCAGTAGCGTGCACAGATCACCGAGAGGGCAGGGGCAACTTTTGTAAAAGGGCAAGTTGGGGTTTTATTTTTCTGGTTTTGAAGGCTTATTCGGTTTCGGCAAATTGTCACTTTTTGCGTAGCTGAAAAAAAACCTTGACTATCCTGAAGACATATTTTATTTAAAAAAAATAAGTATCTAGTGGGAAAAACTGAAAGATTTACATTACAAACTTTTTTAAGCGTATAATGCAGTCAGCAAAACTTATTTTGTAAAAATGTTTCCAATGGCACTTTACAAAAAACCATCCTGCTAGAGGATCACTAGCTGAATACGTACATTTTAATAACAATATTTTCATTATGCAGACGAATCGTGAGTATACAAAGATCGCTAGCGCTACTTTCGAATAACAAGACCATAAAATTCGCATGATGTGCAGGATTTACTTAGCACGTCAATTAAAGGACTGCACCCAGGTAATCAATTTAAGCTTATACCTGAGTTATTTAAACACTTGACTACTTCCATTACGCTTGAATTCGGCAAAACCACATCATCGTGTCGGCCGCCAAGTCACAAATAGACATCTTCGTCGTATAACGGTGGAATTTGACGCATGTTCATGTGCTCACCATAACTTACCTGTTCCCCTAAGATGCCCACCAGTCATACTATCATTGCCAATCTACTTTAATACGCAGTCTTAATGTAAATACCGGTCGATAAATACATCTAAATTCGTTAAACGCATATGACGTGCGTGTGTGTGCGTGTGCCATTACTCCTCTTGAACCAAGGCACCTACAAAGTTGGAAGTTGGACCAAATGAAAGATAATTAAATTGTGCAATCGTTGGCCTATTTTTTGTCGCTGTAACTTGATTTTACGACCCTCAAATACGCGAAAAACACTGCAAAAATAACGTCAAAGTTTTTTTGTCCCTCATGACGTTTGTTCATGACGTTACAGTTAGTTCATGCAAACTTTATTATGCCTGAACAAACTTTTCCTGCTAAAAGTATGACGTCAGAAGCAGGCGTGCTGAGGGATGTGATGACGAACTGTGAGCAATAATTGCAATTAGTTTGAGTCGAAAAAATCAGTACATCGATTTTGTGATGCTCTAGGAATCAAAGAAATTGCATGAAGAAAGGATCGATGCTCCAATGGAGCGAGCGAAGCGAACGATATGGCTAGTTTATTTTTATAGATGGGTGACTTGTAACCTCCTTTTAGCTTAATGTGGAACCCTCTGTATGACGAGTCTCCCCATTTTTTAGTTACGTGTTCAGAATAACAAAAGCGAAGAATAGCTGCAGGTCCGCTTGTCTTTAGTCGGCGGGTTCGACGCGAAAGCCGTCCGCTACAGTCGACGAGTAGGATGCTTTAGCTGTGACGTCAAGCTGATATATCGGAAAATCAACGGAGCGTTTACGAACTACTTTGATGAGGTGGAGCTTCAGCGCTGAGTTGGACAATGGGTTTATGTACAAATGGCCAAGCTATAGAGGTTGCCACGGCTCAAAAAGCAGAGGAGACTGCCGAACATGTTGGCCTACCCGAAATGTTGAAATCTATATAACTAAGATCGTAATGTTTGTTTGTTTGTTTGTGTGTCGCCATATCACCGAGATTCCCACTCCTAATGCCTATTTCTTTTGTTTGTGTGTCCAAACGGAATGTCTGCCAAACGGAATTGTCTGTCCTGTACAAGTAATGGTTCAAACTGTGTTTTCAACAAATAGGCACAGTACGGGTGACGTCACATGTTTTTCCAGTCACAATATTTTCATGCAAACTGGATATAGCCCTCTATATCTCTTACCCCTGGATCCAATTAGATCTAATGAAAGCGTGGGCGACTGTTAACGGGAAATTACAGTATTTTCATGCAAATGGGAAATCACAACAATGCTATAAAAAAACCGGACATATACGGGGTGCTGCCTAGATCATAAGATTTGTTTGTTTGTTTATTTGTATATTGTGTGTATGTCCGCAATGATATGGACGTCCACAGTTGGGATTTCGATTGTTTGTATGTCTGTCAATCGGAATTGTCTGCGATATAAGTAATGATTCGAGCTGTGTTTTCAACAAAGAGACACAGTACTGATGACGTCATGTGTTTTTCCAGTCACACTATTTTCTTGAAAACGGGGTTTAGGCCTCCATGTGTCTTAACCCTGAATCGTAACTAAATTTAATGAAAGCTTGGGAGACTGCTAACGGGAAATCACAGTATGTTCATGCAAACGGAAAATCACAACAATGCTTTATTAAACCGGCCATATAATGCGGGCTGTCCTAGTTTCAACAGCGATTGCATACGACTGTTTAGACAGTACCGTGGCCAGAAAACAATTCCTCAATATTTAACTGGCACTGATCACAACGTTAGATCTTAATTTGTGTTTTTACATTCACTTTAACGTAACTTGGGACCAAATATTGTCGTAGGCTTTTTGTTGGGATCAAATTGTCTGGGACCGAGTTTTTTCGTACTAAACCATGCGCAATGGCTGTTTGCCGTGACGTCACCATGAGTTAGCCAATGACGAACGAGAACAACGGCTGTTTGGCCGTCCGATTGTACTAGCCCCGTCACGTGATATGAACGTCACAGCAAACAGCCATGGCGTGTGGTATAATTGTCGAGGACCGAATTGTTGGGGGACCGAATTGTCTGGCACCCTTAAGTTGATACGTAAGCATTTATTATAGAAAATAGGTGGCTTTTTCTTTTTCTTTATTGATGTACAAGCCACAGCTAGTTGGCTAAATGTGAAACGTTTTACTTCATTATTGGTTTAATTCTAACATGAAGTCATTCAAAAGTTTGCTTGAAGCGTACAACGGAGAAGGAATAAGGGAAAAAAATACGATATCGTAAAAGAACGTGCGATCATATAACCAATGAAAAAAAAAACCGTCGTTGATTGGTCGAAAAATACCCACAACACTGTCATTCATTTTCTGAGTTAGATGCTATTTTCATCCCGTTAGAAAAAACGAGGCCGACAAAATACATGAAGCTTATTAGTCAAACACTAAAACTAAACTTTACTTAATTTATCTCCGTGGTAACTATGCTAATTTCCTTGCGAAACAAGTTCACTTGCTCATTAAGGGCTGACTCGTTGCTGAGTATAATTTAATTGGGAATGCAATGACGCCCAAATTAAGTCGAAATCAACACGCCCTCCATGTTGCTTCAGTGTCATTAACCTTTCACAACTAAGCAACGAGCATTTGATTAACTGAAAAGTCCCATTCTGTCCGTTTTCTACTGTAACTGAAACAAAGAGAAAAAGCTTGCAGTATACAGCAGTGACACGACGTAGTATTATTGTATATAACTCTATGCTGGAGCCTTAATGGGTTAGCTGCAAGGGGCACTGCAGAGAGAAACAGAGGGGCGTCATACTAAAGCCGATGCTGTGAAGAGTGATTTCTTAGACCTAAAACGCACGATTTTTGCTGTTGGAGAAAACAACGTTATTTTAAGCCTAAGAAATCCGCTCTTCCGTTGTTTTTCCATCCATTTTTATGTAGTGCACCTTGTAGTTATGCCCTCCAAAACCCATACTGGTGCCAATTTGGCGGCAAATGTCACTGCTCTATACTGTGCAATACATAGAAATAAATATACACAAATCGCTGTAAATTGTACACTAGAAATAACGTAGTACAGTAAGCCACCTTTTTGCACTTACGTATCGTCGGATTGGCATTACCCGAATTCTAACTGGCAACCCAATTCGTCCCCAGATCACTGACATAGCGCCTTTATCACTATGGCCGCTTCTCCGCTGGTATAAAGATGACACCTGATTCCGTTATTAAGGTTGCAGCAGTGACATGGGTTCCATTCGACTTTTTTTTAATATATATTTATTTAACCCTTGATTGGGTCTTTGCATTTATTTGTCTTCCTTCTCCATTGCCTATGGCTGCAAGCATTCTAAGTCGAATGGAGCACAGGACACAGCTGTTACCGTAATAATGAGTTCTGTGAGTCATCTTTTTGCCAGAGGTGAAGCAGCCATAGCGATAAAGGCGAATATAGGCATAGTGATGTCAGCAATCGGGGGACGAATTGGGTTGCCAGTTTGAATCCGTGTCTTGCCACTCCGACGAACCGTAAGTGTATAAAGGTGGCTTACTGTACTACGTTATTTCTAATGTATGATTTTCGCTGTTTTGCCTGTTTTTCTTTTTCCTTTAATACATAGAACGTTAGTCACAGGCCCAGCTAGCTTTTTAAGCTAGAGAGGTGTGGTGGGCAGAGGGGGAATTGCAGGTCGTAAGTCGATGTTTTGGACCTTTCTTGAATGGTGACGATGCTTCTGGTGCCGAAGCCGGACGCATAAATCTTCTTTAACATGGACCACCGTGACAGAGAAGTAGTGATGTAACTTTTTCCTCAATCTTGTGTGTAATCACGAAAGGTAGGATTATTACATATCAAAAACCAAAACTGGTAAAAGGGGCCGCCAAGTTACGAATGGTTCGGCCCTTCAAAGGAGTGATATCAACACACCAAAACATTCGCCAAGTTAATCGCACCGCTTAATAGTTCGAAGGTTAAATGAAAACTAGAACATTGCTACTTTTGGTAGCAATGTTCAAGTTTTCATTTAATGTCCAAAGTATTATTCGGTGCGATTAATTTGGCGAATGTTTTGGTGTGTTGATATCACTCCTTTGAAGGGCCGAACCATTCTCAACTTGGTCACCTCTTTATAGGTTTTTGGTTTTGTTTTAATTTTGTTGTAATTTGTTTTATTTCGTTAGGTTTGGTGGGTTGATATCACTCCTTTGAAGGGCCGAACCACTGTCAACTTGGTGGCCACTTCACCAGCTTTTTGGCTTTGTTTATTTTGCTTTGTTTTTAGAGTTGGTTTATTTTTCGTCAACATCCTTCACACTAATTTAAGAAGTGTAAGAAAAACCTGGGAGCAATTTGAAATCGAAATAATCGAAACAAAAATTTTATGGGATATAATTTGCATAACTGAAATAGGAATTAAAGATACGGAAACAAATCTATATAAACTTGATGGATACAGTAGTATATGGCTTACACGAGAGCATACGGCAAGAGGTGGAGGCTTATTACTTCTCATTAAAAATAATAAGCAAAATGTGAAATTAAATGAAAAAATGATAAAAATAGACATAAACGATGTCATGCAAATTGAAATGAGCATTGATGACTTACAGTTTACCATATTTATTATATATCGGCAGCCTAGCTCATCCAAACAGAAATTTATTAAAGCTCTTAATAAATTGCTAAAAAATCAGGAAATGAATGAAAACATAATATTAATTGGAGACATAAACATTGACATACTTGAAGAAAACCAAACAATTAACGAAGACATAAATGTGGAAAATTATCTTAATAAACTAGCTGCAAATGGTTTCTCATCAATGATTGAATCTCCGACTAGAGTAGAAATTTATATGAATAAAATCACTTCGTCATGCATTGACCATATTTTTGTAAAAATGAATAACTGTGAATGCTCAAGTGCATGCATTGAAAAAAAAATAGCCGACCATTACTTCATTGCATTAAAGGTTGAGTTAATTAAAAGTATTTTTCAAGGAAAAGATAATGAAATTAGAGTTCATCTTGATGATGCATCCATAATTAAAAAATTAAATAAGGTGAACTGGGATATCCTAAATGAGCATGAAAACAATCCTGATGACATGTATAATAACATAAAAAATACAATAACTGATATCTATAAAACCAGTCAGGTACCGGAGAAAGTAAAGAAAGCAAAGAAAGCGTGGATAACTGACAACATGATAAAATTAATTAACGTAAAAAATAAACTGTGGAAAAAAATAAAAACTAAAGCCAATCCAAACGAACAATTGTGTGCTGAATATAAAAAAATTAAAACACGAATACAACGGGAGTTAAGAGAAAGTAAACAAAACCACTTTTCAAAAATAATAAACTCTGTAACAATTAACAGCAAAATAAAATGGAATCACATAAATGACATTGTAGGCCGCAAACGTAAAGCCAATATCGACAAATTAATACAAGAATCTTTTCAAAATGAACCTGTGCACAAACTATGTAATAGAGTAAATTTAAATTTTGCAAATGTTGTACCAAAATTAGGAAAAAAATTTCTTGCAAGGAAGAACAAATTTATGAATAATGCAAATAAAATTAAAAAAATTAAAAGAAACTCTTCAACAATTGCAATCCTAAACTGTACTGCATATGACATAAAAAACCTAGTTGGAGAGATAAAAAATAAAGAATCAGTGGGAATTGATGGGGTTTATATGAAGCACCTAATTGGCTCAATTGACAACTCTGTCTAACCAAATTAATAAATTCCATAATTAACACTGAAATTTGGCCTGAAGAATTGAAAGTGCAAGTTGTGAGACCAATTCATAAGAAAGATAGCAAAATTAATTTAAATAACTATAGACCGATATCACTTCTGTCCAACATAAATAAAATAATAGAAAAATTTTTCTTTAAACAAATTATGTGTTTTGTGGAAAAATATAATATTATTAACAAAAGACAATTTGGTTTTCAAAATAATAAAGGAACCATTGATGCCCTAAGACTTATTAATAACAAAATAACACAGAATCTAGATAATGGTTACTTTACTAAAGTGGTCCTAGTGGACTTACAAAAAGCATTTGATACAGTTGATCATACTGCTCTTATAAATAAATGTGAATTGTATGGCCTAAGAAGAAAATGCAGCAAAATTATTTCAAGTTACCTGAATAATCGAAATGCAAAAACAAGAATTGGAAACTGTACTAGTGATTCTGAGGAAATTAAATACGGAGTGCCCCAGGGTTCTGTACTGGGTCCACTTTTGTTTATAATATATATTAATGACGTCGTTGCTCAAGTAAGAAAATGTGAGATAATTCTATTTGCTGATGATATCATTCTAATCTCGTCAGGTAAAAATTTAGCTACAATGGAAAAAAATCTCCAAGAAGACTTTAATAATATAAACGATTGGTTCCTAGAAAATGATGTTTTTATAAATGATTTGAAAACAGCTGTTATGGATATCACATCGTCTCACAATAAATATGAAGTGACAGATTTGCTGATTCACACTGAACATTGTAGCGCTTCAGAAAAATGCTCTGAAACATGCATTAAAGTAGAAAAAGTGTCAACGGCTAAATACTTAGGTATATGTATTGATAATTTGTGGAAGTTCAACCATCATATAGATAACCTAATAAAAAAAATTACGACAATTATTACCAATTTGTTATAAATTAAGACCAATTCTTAGCAGAAAAAACAAACACATATTGTTTGACGCATTAGTAACAAGTAATATTAGATATGGGATAGAATTCTATGGTTTAACATCATCATATCTCCTAGATAAAATCCAGAGAACACAAAACAAACTAGTTAAAGCTCTGTTTAAACCAGTGAATTATAAAAAAAAAACCAAAGACTTATTTCAAGAACATGAAATACTAAATGTTCAAAATCTTAGAAATTACATAATAATCTTAAATAACTATTTTAAATCTGAACACAAGGTAAAAGATGTAAAAAAAACAACATATCTAAGAAGTAAAAGTCTGCGATTTGAAATACCATTAGTGAAAAATTGTTATGGAATGAGGAATATGCGATATTACATTCCTTGGACCTTTAATCAGCTACCTAATAATCTCATGTCTCTAACAGGATTTAAACAAATTAAGAAAGAAGTAAAAAACTGGTTATTAACAAAATAATAAATGAATAAAAAAAAAAAAAGTATGTATAAAAAACTGACTTAAAATTATAACATAGGTATTGGAAAAATAGTGCTTCAGATAATGCGTATGTTGATATAATGCTTTTTATTTTTACTAACGGATAAATGTATAGCCTATGTATAATCATATTCACTTGTAATACAATGTATGTAAATATTATGCAACCCACACAAATCCTTCGGATTTCGGGATGCAATGTTGATAAATAAACTGTCTATATATATATATATATATATAATTGGATGTGAATACAATTTCTTTCGCAACGTTGTTTAGATTTATTGTGCTACTCTAGTGTGTGTCTAGGCACGCACGTCAGTATACACGTTGTCATTGACCGAACTTTGGCTGTCGAATGAGAGACGATGCCGACAATACTAACAATGGTTATAACAATATTTTCGTACTTACGCGCCATCCCACGCCATCCTTGTTACTCCCCTAGGCTCCAAACCATAAAAGGTACGCAGTTCGTATCGTAGTGCAGCCGTTCGTCCAATTTCATAGCTGGAAGCCTTCCCGTTATCTCGGTATCGATGAATAATCACCCTATGGAAATTAACATGGGGTTGAGCGGACTAGAATTAGCTAGTTAGCTAGTTACACATTTTCAACGTTATTGAGGGTCAGATTTTGCATTGAAAGCAGCTTAGCTGTCATTCCTACACGAGTTAATTTTTGTCAGTGGGTGTATATGTGTGTGCGTGTTGACTGTGACATTTCCTTTTGGCCGTGTCAGTATGGCTTAACGGTAGGGTCTTCGACCTTTGGTCTTATAGGCCGAGAGCTCCCGCTCAGACAGCCTGACAATTAAGTCTAAAAAGCAACGAAAATAGGTTTGCATACGTGTATATTTGCTGATTAAACAGGACGGAAAGCCAATGGGCTCGAATTGGGAGAAATAAATACGGATGCAAACCTATTTACGTTACCTTTTGGACTTATATGTCAGACTACCTGAGCGTGGAATCGAACCTACGACCTTTCAAATCAATGGCCGCGAGGTCCTACCACTGAGCCATACTGACATGGCCGCGTCAGTATGGCTCAGCGGTATAGGACCTCGGCCCTTGATTTCGAAGGTCGTCGGTTCGATTCCCCGCTCAGGCAGTCTGACATATAAGTCTAAAAGGCACCGTAAATAGGTTTACATACGTATATATTTGCTGATTCACATTTATGGAAGTTCCTTTTCGGGCTACGCTTTTGAAACCGGAGGTGAATATACCGCTTTTGAAAATTGAAGATGTGTTTTTATTGTGCACTGCGGGAGTTCCTCATTTGTGTGCGAGCAGTTGCTCTTTACGTTCTTCCCTTATCTGATGATATTTTAAATATGATTTGTAGCCCTTCCCTTGAATGTGTCAAATCCACCCGAGTTTCAAGGTTTTTCAGAACACCTCGCCACGTCATTGGAGTCGCTGAGATTAATTAAATTTTGCTTCATCTTCGTGCCGATTAATTTTTTTTTACGAAAACACGCGTGTTTCTAATAAACCCCTGCACCAGAATTTCACTCGTTCATCTCTCCCAGCATCACTCGTTCCACCAAAAATTTCCATCGTTACATAAACCCCGAAAAGCAGCAGCAAACTTTACACTTTGGTTACGTGCATGAAGCCAGATCGGGATCTCTCAGCGGTTGGCTGCTATCGGTGGCATAATAGCACAGCAGGGAAGCCAACAACAGCCTGGCTGACGGGCGGAGAGATGCAGACGGTGCGGGCGTTTGGCGATGCGACATGCAGTCTGCAAGGTCGAATGGAACGGAGGTGCCGTGCCAGATGGCAACGGGTGGTACCGCAACCCAACGCCCAACGTTGGCAAGTGCCAGCTGATATGCGCACAACTACACAACTTTCGCAAGTTGTATTAAGCATTTAAATATTTAAAAAAAAAAAAAAGGAAAAAGGACGGGAAAAAAAAAACTTTTGATTTTTGAACCAAAGAAGAGCGCAAGGGAGCCGACACAGCGCTGGTCTGATGACATAGATGAACTTGTAAAGCTGACTAGTGAGCAGCAATAAAGACAACAACAACAACAACAAAAAACATGTAGGCTCATACGGCTGGAGAATTGGTGGAATTTCTCAATTAATCGTCTTCAACCCTAATTTTAAAAACCGTATAGTTAGAGCCTTTTAGTGTTCTTTCGGTCTTAACGGCTGAGAAGAGTACAGAGCAGTGTCAAGTGACGTCATATTGGCTACGAGACACCATTTGGAGGTAATAGCTACAAGCTGCACTAGATTAAAATGTAATGGGAAAAACGGCACTTCTAGTCAAGACAGTGCTTTGAGAGCGAGTTTCTTGGGGTTAAAAGAACGTTGTTTTCTCCAACAACAAAATTCGCGTGTTATAGACTTAAGAAATCCAGTCTAATAGCATTGGCTTCAGTAAGACGACCTTCTTTTCGCCCTCCAGTGCCCCTTGCAGCTAACCCAGTTACTGGTTCCACCATAGAGTTATACACAATAATACTACGTTGTGTCACTGCCCTATTGCAACGACTTTGTCCGTCGCCTTTTTCAACTTCAGAACGGTACCAGAAGATAGAGACAAACGGTTTTGACCATTAGCTTCAGCGACCAAAAATTAGTTAAACAACATGGCAACTTAAAGCATCGTAGCTTCCTTATGCCTAATAGGCTTCCTCGACGTAACTCAACGAAATAATACAATTTTATCGTCGCATATAAACAATACAGGAAGACACGCGACCGTAAAAAAAAAAAGTTTTTTAACGACACACATTAGCTTCATCTAAAATAATCTCGACACCGTGTTTGTATGGATGAATAGACATACTCTTGAACCAAATTCTCTGCTTGCTGCGACTTACGAATTTAAAACGGAGTAACGAAAGGACCAACCCACAAACAAGGTTATCATTTGGGCAGCGCACCCTGGAGGGCTAACCTTTCTTTATATAGACATTAATATAACGATTTATACATTAGAGCACCGCTAGGGAGAGGGAGTGGTGCATAATTAGTGACATAATGGGTGGATGCAAGGTGCACCAGATATCCTGTCACTACTGTAACCTTTTTTTTGCGTCTACTATTTTCAAAACCAATTCACGCAATAGCCCCTTCCCAAGGCGATGGATTCCTTACACAGTGACGTTTTGTCGTGGCGTGGCCATTCTTAATCTCACAAAGCGACAAAACTAACCAATCAGGATCACTTTGAATAAAAATAATGGGTACGCACGTTTACATTAACGTATAAAAACCAAGAGCACAGCCATAATCACTTCAGTCCGAGGGACCCTTTTTTTTTCAAGTCCTAGGTTGGTCGTGGGATTCGAGCCAGCATTCGCTTGGCTGGGAGACGAGGATGCTGACCACAGGACTGTTATTTCTCGCTTTACTCGGTGTCCCCGGGAACCCTTCATAAAGCTCGCGTTGCGCCTGGAACCTTACTTTTTCCCCGTTTTACAGGTGTACAATGTGTTGTACGTTAAGTCTCAAGAGGTTATAAGATTTAAAAAGACGTTTATATTTCGACCGCAAGGTATACTGGGTGATGTCATGCTCAGAGATGCTTAGGCATTAACTTGTTCTCTGATGGGGGGAGAGTGTGGGGGAGATTGAGGCTTCATGGTGCGTCCACACCTAGGTCATTAGCGCCAACCATTGTCACTTTGTAGTGATCGGGGTTGCCACTGTGCCACACATTACAGAGATATTGAACAAGCACCAAGTCTAGACTTTATTGTATATATGTATGTGCCGCTTGCAAAAAATAAAAAATGGCGGACAGAAGGATAGACTTGTCGGATAATTGACACGCTAAGTCTCGTTGAAGATGAAAACGGTAGCGAACTCCATCGAGATGGTGACATTCCAAACGTACATGATGGACCGTAAGTAGCCCCGATCACACCAAGATACCTCCATGTCAAATTATAAGTATTTTTATTTTATCGTTAAACTAGCATGGTACCCGGTTTCACCCGGGGATTTGTTTGACCCATGGTTGTTTCCCAGTATTTGCTCGGTGCTGCCTGATCATTCACTGCAACAGTCAATTGTTTTGTGTAACACTCCCCCTTTTCGTCAATCCTCTCCCTCCGCAAAGCAATATCGTAATCAAATAGTGGCTATAAAGCACTGCCCCACCAACGGGCATTCCCCATTAACGCCCCTCCCCACTCTCATTGCGAAAAAAAAACTGTCCTTCGTACATGACGTCATTTAAGACATACCTTTGCGATGACCCCGCAGAGCAAATTGTTGTAATCAAATAGTGGCTCTAACATAAGCACTGCCCCACCAACGGGCATTCCCCATTAAGGCCCCTCCCCACTCCCACTGCGAAAAATAACTCTCCTTCGTACATGACGTCATTTAAGACATGCCTTTGCGATGACCGCGCAGAGTAAATTGTTATTCGATGCAACAATGTGCCAATTTCAACTTCTTTTCAGGGCAACAACGTCCCAGTTTCAACTTCAAGCCAAAGAATTGACACACTCGCACGTTTTCATTGTTCCCCTTCAGGGAGTCGTCGTTGCAGTCGCTTAACTTTTGCTATGAGACTTTGGCTTATATAATGTAAGAAGATTTCAGTGTTGGTCTACGTTTTTTCTAACACTTGTAGTTTTTGTAGTCTGTAGTTGTTGGGGGGGGGGGGATTGAGGCTAATGGCGCGTCGACAACGAGGGTTGTTTGGGTTGTCTGTTTAGTGTTACGTTTAAGTACGGGGCCCGTGACAAACCTCACCCTTTGTGACCGACACAACTACAATTTTTACGGCAGTGTGTTGATGACCTGTACTTCCTTGTGTCACAATAAAGTTTATTATTAATTCAAAGCCAGTTTAACTGATTTTTTTTTTTTTCATTTTAGGACTTTATTTATTTGTCACCAACGTAGAATCCAGGAGAGAAAATTTTAATCACTGCCACCAAAAACAACTACTCTGCATTCACTGAATAACTGATATATCAGATGCGTACGTCCTACAAATATCCATCATTTTTTAAGTGTGCAGTTACGTTACGGATTTGGTCTGGGCCCTACAAAACACTTCAGGGTTTGGCTTCACCCTTTCCCGCCCCATAATTTTTTATATTAGACACAAGAAGTATCATACCTGTGCCTGCATGAAAACGACTAACCCGATGCATGGAAATTTTAACAAAATTTAACGAAGGACTACAAAGTTTTTTTTTTTCTAATTTTAGTTACGGGTTTCCAAAATCCTCCACGAAGCAAATGGCTGTACGCAGCGGTTCCTAACTTACGAAATAATTTTAAAAAAATTGGAATCAATAACATGGTAAGTGAAACTGCAAGTAACGAGAGCAATACACTAAATAGTGGACATTTAACTGCCATGCTTTTAGTTTTTTTTTGTATATCGCCATTTTTCTTTTTTGAAATTCCCAGCTTCCTTTTGGAATTCTTTAAAACTCTCATAACAAAATAAGTTGTTTTCGTTTGACACCGTCCACGCCACGCTGCAGACGGTGACGATGTAGTATTCTTGGAAATTTATGACTTGCGTTATGTGGTTAGCAAATAAAGCATATTTCCATGTTCGAATTGCTCGACTTTTGTTTATCTATTCATATATCCGTAGAGTTGATCGTCATTAATCGGGAACTTTTTTATAGGTATATTTGTTATGGCTGCTCGCAGACCGGGTGGACCCTTTATAAGTCTGGGTTCGTAGCATTGCGTACGTAGCATAGGCCTACCTGTACGTTACGCTACTGAAAGACTGAACAGCTAGAGGCTAAATAATATGAATTCAGTTAAAAATAGCTAACACTGGCCACAATAAACCGCAAAACAGTACAAACAATGGTGATATCTACCCAAAAAAACTTGTTAGGGAATGCAACGAAGTTTTTTTTTATTTTCACCGTTTGAAGTCGTACATGATATAAACGCGAACTGAATGTATCACTTTCGCATTTCTTATTTAAGCCTAACCTTCGAACTATTATTTGCTGAGTTAACTTAGCCTTTGGTATCACGTATTTAAAGGGCGGAAAAGCTTGGCAGGATCCTTATCAAGTTTCGTTTTAATGCTATCAAAAGCTAGCTGCCCCTTGCTACATAGGGATAAGCAGCAGATAAATTAAACAGTTTCAAGCACTTTTAGCGAATATGAAGGAGTTACAGCAGCCAGTGTCGTGCACAAAAAAGAAGGACACTACGTTGCGATGGTCAACGTCTCATCTTCAGTTGAAAATAAAACTCTGAACACATGTAAAAACAAACCAGTTTAGGCAGAGTCCAGACCTAAAACTTACAAAAAATATCTACATACCAATTGATACGTGTTACCAGATGAGCGCCCGGAAGTAGAAAAAAAAGACAAAAAAAAAAAAAAACACTTCCGGGCGGGGCGCTCATCTGGCAACTCATTTCAATTGGTATGTAGAAAAATGTTTAAAGTTTTAGGCCTGGACTATGACTAAACTGGTTAGTATGTATGGATTTGGTGACTCGGCAAATACATATATATATATATATTTAAATTAATTTCGTTGAGCCTCAATCAGTTGGAGCAATTCAATGCTCGTGTGGGTGAACATTACGACACTTTTAGGAGAGAAGAAATATCTGGTAAAGGGAGGGTAAAGGGATTCGAACAGGGAAGCCTCCGATCATCGCAGAGGCCGAAAGATTATCCAGAGTTGGCCAGAATAGTTCCCGTAGTCGCTGAAGGAGCATGTTAGCCTCTCACGCTACCGTATCCGGTAGTCCTGGTGGGAACTTTGCCAAGGCCCCTTTTCCAGGGTGTCGACAAATCCACAAACCTCCAGCAACCAAGCTGAGCTCTCTCGCCGCTCAGCCACGATTACCACTATGTGTTAAGAGTTTTATTTTCACCTGAAGATGGGAGGCTGACCTCCCGAAAAGAAGTGTCCTTCATTCTTGTGCACGATACTGGCTTTAACTCCTTCTCATAAGCAGAAGATAACGCATAAGGGGAAGGATATATTACAACAAACTAAAAAATAGTTTGTTAACGAGATTTTGCATTCTGGTCGAATGTGACGCAAATGAGACGAAATTTCGCATCTCTTGCTCGAATCAATTATCCAATAACAAAAGCAGCTGCAATTGCCAAAAACAGACTTTGTGGTCGTAAACATGTTCACATCGTTGGTGCGTTCATGCATGACACCAGAATGACTGCGAACAAACAGTAACAACATCTGCGCGAACTAACGACCTGTAACTTGAAGTCCAAAATCCCTTCTGAAACCTATTTGGGTTGAATTTGATGTACTACTGGAAGAGACAAAAGAAGTAACCGTACAGATGGAGTTGGTGGATGACGTAGACGCAAAAGTCAAGAGCGAAAATAATACACTAACAAGAAGTGATATAATAATAATATCTGTTGCGATAGCAACGGGTCTGGCAAAGACCGGTGGGTCACTAACAGCCAGCCACAATTACACGTAAATAAAGTGTACACAATATGGCCAAGGGAGGAGTTTTGGGGACACGAATTGCTTACCACCAATGTTAGACCTGCCACGGACCGAAAGGTCGTCGATGGCTTCGCCAAACGTGCGGGACATGGGAAAGGTGTAAAAAATGTTAGAAAGCCCAAAAAGAAGCTATACAATAAAAAAAGTATAAACATCGCTAAAATATTGCAAAGTATGCTACGGTGAATACTAAAAGCTAATGCACCCTGATAGTGGAAATTGTCATCACTTATAAAAAAATAATAATAATAAATAAATAAAATAATAATAATAAAATCTATCAAAGACCAACCAGATTGTGAACAGGGTGGCAGGACCACCACCAAAGGCCAATCTCACGTTAAAATGGAATAATGATATATTTTTAGGAGACGGAAGGGCTTGGGAGCACTTACACTGTTCCCCCAGGGCAGGATTACGCAAGATATGAATGCTTGCGTAATCCTGCGTAACATATAAGGTACGCATGTCTTAAGCCGACCGCGCACTGAGCAACTTGGCCGCGCGGCCAGGTCGCTGCAGTCAACAAGAATGCTTACCGTTTATGTAAAACCACGCACTAATCATTTTCATTGGCTGCAACAACCTGGCCGCGCGGCCAGGTCGCTCATTGCGCGGGCGGCCTTAAATGAACATGGAATTAAAAGAAAATGTTTAATAACCTACTCTGATTACGAGCACGTGAGGTACATTGCCACTTTAAAGTATCATGAAATGAAATGACGCAATGAAGTTCAAAATACCGAAAAAGTACAAACAGAAAGCTAATTAATGTAACGTTTCTACTCCCAGATTGGAGCCGTTATTAAGCAACGAAAATAAAATAAAATAAAACGTTGAAGAGGAAGCTTAATTACTGTATTAAAAAAGATCCACAAGCTGACGATAGAATAACAGCTAAGCCATTATAATTCGGACGAGCCGGATGTAGTGACAAGAATTAAAGATGCCCTATCACCGATTCAAAGTCTGCTGCATCTGGCAACATTTAGCGCTGTAGAGCACCGTCAATAAGATCAAACCCTACCCACTGCTCATGGCAACCGAACAACGTGTGCCGCCATCTCGTAACGGAGGTGATCACTCTCGTTTGACGCAAGCAGACGACGTTTGGCTGGTTTAGCTTTGCCCAACTCGTATACGAATGGCTGAATTGCGGAAAATCGAAAAAAGGGCGAACCCATCTGAAGCATCCGTTCATTGCCGCGACCCAAAATTCAACAATTGTAACCATTTTGATGAAAAAAAAAACGTGACATCAGCGCTGATCACACGTACGGTAAACGAAAATAACAAAATGGCGGCAGGGTGATCTTTTTTTTATATTAATATTAATATATTTTTTTTATACTGGCAGAGGTGGATTTCCCCTTCAGGATAGGCCCACCACAAGTGCGGGCGTATTACAGCTACCCTGCTACCAGGCTACGGTAGGTGGCGGCGTGTGCATAACTATTAACTTTACTTGCGCAGCGCATTGTAATTTGATTCGGGCTTAATTCCGAAAGACCCCTTCACCGTTCAGGCAATGAAAACTCAACAACAAACTGCCCCTATAGACAACTTCTATTAAAAATTGTTCGTGTCCAGAACAGTGTTGTTGGAAATGAGACATTGTCCCATCAAAGTATTGTAACAGTAGAACTCTTGCATTGCTGAATGATGTAGTTTTGAGATGAGCGCATGGCTACGGGCTCAGGCTCACAATAAAAAAAACCATTAACCATAACCACTGGGACGTCGTGTAAGCAAACAATGTTTATGCATTGTTGCTGGATTCCGAATGCCCCATCACCGTTCATGCAACGAAAACCCAACGACGAATAACCCCTTCAACAACTTATCTTAACAATTTTAAAAGATATTTTACAATAGGCCTTTTGGAACAGCGCGATAGATGTTGCACGGGCAATGAAA
>JAHWFP010052023.1:0-31574 GCA_023313725.1 Lithobius niger | reverse complement strand
GAACAGCAAAATCCATTTTCACGATGTGAATGGATCACTTTTAGGTTGACACCATCTTTACATGCGTCCTTCACGACTTTTACAGCATTCAGTATAAATTTCAATCATGACTTCTGTATTTGACGTTGCTACATCCTAATCATGGATTAGAAAACAAAAACACACTCGTTTCATGTTTAAGGAAAGGTCTTAACTAAGCCCTAAGGCAAAGTCAAATCAGGAAAATAACACGAATAAGCTTTCCTTTAAGGTTTTAAATACCACAATGTTTCTGTAGTGTTTAGTTCATGTGACACCCTACTTCAGCATTAGAATGTTACTTTTATTTTTATTATTAAACACGGTAGGTAAGGCTGAAGATTGGTACCAACGTGCGTCGTTTTGCTGCTACCTTACTAAATGGCATCGATGAAAAACTGTAAAAAAAAATATTCATAAATCACCAACAGTTAGATGAATGGAAAGGAGATGACTTCACTGAAAACTAATGAAAATTAAACAAAAAAGGAGACGAGTGTACGTGAGATGTGTGTGGCTATTTGCCTATCCGATTTTCATTAATTTTATTCACAGCAAAAATACATTACTCGATAATTTAAACAACCAAACAACGACACATTTTTTAGGCGAAAATGTTTGCAATTGTAAGGGCCGTGGTGCGCCTTTCTATTACATGAGCTGCAGCGTGCCCATCCATTTGCCGCCTAGAAACACGGGAACCGGCAGAGCGCCAACGCCAAGGCAGGGAGCAGGTCCAACTAGCTAGTTGGAATCGGATCACTGCTTGCAGCACGTCAAGTGACGTAAATCCTTTGTGGGAATCTCTGGGTCCAGCGCGTATAAAAGGCAAGCGGGAACAAGGGAACCTCAGTTGGTGTTGGAGTTCCTACATGCAAGTTGGACCACTGAGACTCTACTGAGTGCAACCTGGACCAGCGCCTAATATGTGATACTCTGTGCATAGTCCCGTAGATACGCAGTAAGGAATGAATTGGAATCGAGTTCTTGAGTATTACAAAATAATCACTTCTTCCCCCTATTTTTAACGAGCTGTGTTTTTATACTTGCAGTGGTTTGAATTTTATTTACATGTCGTCTAACCATTGAATACAACAATAAGGTTTCACGCGGACTCCACACTACAGCAGCGTTGTGGTATTTGAAACCTTACATGAAAGCTTATTCGTGTTCCTTTCCTGCATTGACTTCAATTATGTTAAACTTCACTTTAAACATTAACTTAGTACATTTTTGTTTTCGGATTTGTGATACTTTGTCATCTTGTTGTTTTTCTGGTTCAAAGGGTTTTAACGAGCGTTAACCACTCCTGGTCATCTGTACCGTTTGTTAACAATGTCTTCGTGATACTATGGCATTTCCAACGTTGTTACTGCACAATTTCATAACAATATAGACGAGCACTGAATTTCGCTTTTGTAATCAGTCCAAATCCTTACACTTCTACGTCTGAGGTTAAAGCTCACTAACCAATTGCAGTATTGTAAACATTTCTTTTTAATCAGAATATGTTTTGTTAAATCAAGGCAACAAAATCTACAACTCTTGAATTCTGGCAAATCTGGCAAATTCTGTAAAATTTGGCAACCTTGAAGCATTCCACCAACGGCGCGACGCCGATTCTACCATTACGACCAGAAATTGTAAAGCTGGAGGTGGAGCGCCATAACTAAACTAGCACTATGCAGAATAGCGGCTCTTTCTCTTGTGGCAAACGAACGAATAATACAAGAAAGATCCAGTTAAATTGTCTCTTTCATCGTCTGCTTATCTTCGTCTTCATCTGGAGGGCTACGCAGCCGGGGTAGATGACTGTGGGGAGGGACAAAAGGGGAGCCAATAGCACTCACTCACTCAGATGTACATAACCGTAGTTAGGGCCGAGTGGTATTATAATTTCAACCATACAACTCTCGCGATACTCTCATTTGCAACATTAGCGATTATTGCGATGTTTCCTTTCAACCGGCGTTTTCTTGGTGAAATGAATGAACAATATCGTAATTAATCAGTGGGCAGATTTTAACAGTGTTTACCTGCATGAAGGGAAGTAATGAAAATTAACTATGGCCCTATTTGCTTTCTCATTACATGGTCATAGTCAAAATTCAAAAGGGTGAGGGAGCTCGTCAACGTAGATATGTAAGAGCCAAAAAGGCTTCTATTTTCATGTAATAGGGCTTTTTTTGTTTTGTTTAATTTCGGTGAGTGAGCATCGGTACAGCTACTTAAAAAAAGCCAAACTGGGCCAAATATGTAAATAATTTTTCCCAAAGGAACGGAGGGATCAGAGAAACATACGTAGAAACCCTGGCGCCCTCTGTATGCCAACTGCGGAACTAATCGTTATCTTCCTGGCATATTTACAAAGAGCAGCATCAATAAGGTGAAACGCTATCTAAGAGTAGCACGAAAAGTTGGCATCGCGAAAACGGAAAGGAATGTTCCAAACTATGCTGTCTGCTTTTTTGTTGTTGTTGTTATTGTTTTTAGGTTATGTTAGGTAGATTAGGTTAGATTAGGTAGGTTAGGTTAGGTAGGTTATGTTTGTTAGGTTAGGTTAGGTAATTTCTGTCTCCATTTCATTGCGATGCAAATTAGGTTTTCTCGCTACTCTGTCTCCTGCGAGATGGCCGGCGCTTCAACACTATCGTAACTATCGTTTTACGTGTTTTTACACCTTAATTCCTTTTTTTAATGTGATTTGGCAAGAGGATGATGATATGCGTCGATTAGTAAAAAAATTGAGTGATTTGGAGTGGTTCGGTTAAACTCCATAATTACCAAAGTTGCAAACAGACGTCTTGGTGCAGGTATTAACAATGGCGTCTTTAGTTAAGCCAGGGCTGTGAGAGCGGCGGATCTTTAGGCCTACAAAATGTGCGATTTTTTAAAATTTGTTGGCAGCTGCTGCATTTTTTCCTTTTTTTCCCCCGATTTCTACCCTTAACGTATGTTTCGCAGCCTAAGGAACTGGATATTACTTTAGCTGTTGATGTTTGTTAATCCACAATTAATTACGCCAGTAAATAAAGAAAGAAATCACAAGGTAAAGGGTAAATGAAGCAAGCAGTCTGCATTAAAGACTGGCCTTGTGAGGATACGCAATACACTAGTCTGAGAAAGAAAGAAAAGACAACTGCCCCGACTGGGACTCGAACCCAGGACATCCCGTTTACTCCAGATTTAATAAACGTGATGGTTGAGATTGGTGTTTGATGACCGGCCAGCTCCAGCTTGACAGTGCGGCGCCAACACATTATTATTTTGTTGCTCACCAGCGATGAAGTCTTGCACCTCCGATACAGACCGTTCAAAAACGGAATTTAGCGAAACTAATTGCATATGTCAAATATACAGCCATTTATTGGTCAAGAGTTTAGTATGAATTGGCCAAACGACTATGCCCAACCAATGCTTCCTGGTTGTAAGAAGCTTAACGTTAGAAATTCGACGCGTCGTCCAGTTAGCCGCCGATTCTGCCACCAGTCGCGCTGCGAACACCACAAAAATCAACTGCTCAAGCTTGCGGATTGAACTGTGAAAGGTACTCGTGACACGCGATACACGGATTTTAAACTTAAAACACTGCATTGACACCAAATTATTAAAGTTTAACAACAATGGCTTCATGCTACGTACCTCTTTGTACACTCGACGACAAAACAAAGCTTCCGTAGGTTTAAGTTCATGAATTTCAAACAGAAGTAGAACCAAGGTAGGTGTGCATTGTACTGTATAATACACTATAGCGTTTTCTATCCTCATTAAAAATGTGTTAAACGATCCTTTGACGTAGCAGTAAATCATCCGAAGACTTCAAGAATAGTTACCTTTACCGTTTAGTGTTGCAACACCGGTAAATCTAATAATCAAAGGATTGCCACGTTTTTGTGCGTCCCGCTAACACTAATCAATGCTACGATTGGGGTAGTACGTTCTTCAATCGTGCTTTCACTTCAGCGCAACGCTTGGACGACGCGTGTAGCATGCTACGTGAAACCGAGCGTTAAGTCTTATACATATGGGAAGTCTTGGCCCAACCCATCTCCAATTCAAAAAACAAGATGGCCGCTCGCGGTTGCGTCGCTAGGCAACGGATAGAAGTATATCGCAGGAATCTAGTCGGATGGTCTACAGAAGATCCTGCAGCTTCAAACTCTGCTAAAGATACGCAACTATGGAGTGAAATAAGAGTTTCTAAACGCCTCTTGCATGTGCACTGTGCATGTTAGTAGTCACAACTAACGTGGGAAGGAGCCACTGTTCTGTAGAACAGGTTTAATAACGGTGGTGCAAATTCACGAATCCAGCAAGGATGCAATTTTCACTGTTTACAATGGCACGTTGTTGGAGCGTCTTTTCAATTTCATACTAACGTTCGTAGGAGGGTGAGAAGAGAATTAAAATATATATCAAAAGGATGAAAAAAAAATCGATCGCCTAGAACATTTCGCCCTTATTCGACGATGCTGCCTCGACTGCGTCAAATCAGCGTGAAATTAATTCGCCATTTGCGGCGACAGTGTCACGATGCACCCTCTATACGTGACAAGTAGTAGAAACGGCGGCGGCGCTTCGCCTGATGGACTAATTAAATTAGGAGCGTTATAGAGAGGCCGCCACCAGCCATACCAACGCTTTCATTCGCTCCGATGGGTGGCGCCATTTCGCGGTGACAATGTTTGCGAAGACTAGTGAAGCGTGTGTAAAGTGAAGAACCAACCCCTTTCCCCTAATCTTGACGGAACAAACACAAAAGCCAAAAGAAGGCCAAACTTCCATCTTTGTGACAGAAAACGCTAAGCGATCAAAAGAGCTCAACTACCGTAAATGTTTGGGATTGGTTGGGATTGGAGTTCCAAGGATCCCCCAAAATGGCCGGCCATTCCAGAGACGCAACACAAACATTATTAACGACTTCTTTTTTCATCTTTAACTTTCTTTTTTATTTTAACATGTGACAGTTTGCTACCACTTTCGTCTTTTACCGTTATTTCCGAATTTTTACAAATATCAAAATTACGGTGCCCCATGTTGCGGCAAAAATTTTTATACTGAACATCTCCACCATTTTTAACATTTTCAAACCAAATTCGGTCCTATAATAGCCTACGACCGCTTCGTCAACAAACGCATACGAAATTTGTTAAAATCCATCGGCTCATATTGGAGATCAGGACCTGAACTGGAATCACGAAAGAGTTAACTAGCGTTTGACTGGTTGTTCTTTTGTGGTTTAGACATGTTACATGCAGTTCACTCGACAGGATAAACCATGTGTCCTATAAAGCTGGTCCATAGCTTAATTTGTAGATATGGCAGTGCAGATTGTGCTGTTCTGAAAATGGTCGAAATGGTCACGTAGTTGCGGAGTTACAGGCTCTAAAAACAATGCTTACGTTGTTTTAATCATTGCTATTGGGCAAATCAGCCAACTTCAACCACAAGACGTATATAGGTTGAAGTTAGATAGATTTATTTAGGGAACTGTGACACTTGCAGGATCTTCTGCCTCCCAAAAATATTTTAAAAACAAGAAATGCGAGATTCTATTCAATTTGTATTACGAGAGAATGGAAGCCCCAACGCTATGCTCTCTACTCTGCAACATAAAAACTAGCTTACCCTACCCACGCCCACCACAACTGCCGCCCAGGCAAGCCCTGCAGCTTTGCGATACCAACATAGCCAACGCAACTACAGCACTACAGTACTACAGTACTCAACAACCATCAAAACGGAGGGGGCCTGCTGGGGTCAGGCGACAAAATCCCTGAATCTACCGGTTACCCTACAAAACCCCAGAACCTTTCGAACCTCGAGCCTTCCATAACGCACATGGGGGGGGGATATCTAGTAGAACGGCAAGGGGGTCTAAATCCCCGACAGAGGACCGACCCAACGGCGCTGTGAAGACGAACGAGGACATTGAAGCAAAAAGTGAAAGACTGTTTCATTGGAGTTACCGCAAACACACCGAGGAGAGGCAACCCACCCCTGTCTGAAGAGATGTGCACGATTAAGCAGGGTGTTAACAACCAGCACAATTTAATGCCGCAACAATTCACCTGCATTATGAGAAGACCTCACGAGGAAGCATTACTGTTATTAGCACGGCTGGCAGGAGGCGGAGGTGGCTTTGATTGATTGATTGTTTAATAAGAGCACTACGACCTACTACATCATCTGCTCAATCTAACCTACTCTACGAACTACTTAAATCCTAATCACAAACAACCCTGGGTTGCACACCGTACACCTACCACATACACAATACTGTACTAAGTGCCCAATATACAAGTGCCAAGAGCCCAACCAGATGACAGGGGGCGAGAAAGAGAGAGGGAAGAAAAACCAATCCTAAGAGAAACGACCCGTTGCCCGACAAAACCCGAGCACCGTCCTTAGAAAATCCCCACGACCCTTCGAGTGTGGTGGCACACTCAGGGCCATACTCAAGGGTTCATCCCTGTTATTCAGAGGCAGACGACGCAGAGCCACCCAGAGGGGGCAAGAAAACAAAAAGTGTTTAACTGTTTCCTCACCGGTACCACAGGCACACCGTGACGACCCACACCACCCTAACCGATGTAGATGCGACTGCAGCTGGACATGCCCGGTCCGCAACCTAGAAATAATCCCTGAATCCCTTCGAGACAGCCTACCCAAAGCAACCGGTACAGAAACTGATGGGTGCAAACCGAAGAGAGTACGTCCAGTCTTGCCGGTCTCCCATCTAGTCTGCCACTGACTCTGAAACAAAGCAGCAGACACGGAATGCAAATCCTTCGGGCCCACCTGGAACCGCACAACGTTGATCCTCGACTCAAACCCCCGCCTAGCCAGATCGTCAGCCAGTTCATTCCCAAAAATACCAGTGTGACCCGGTACCCACAACATAGAAACAGAGATACCTTTCTGCATGGCACAGAAGAGCTTCCACCCAATTTCAATTACAATTGGGTGTGAAACCTCCAACGAACAAAAGCTGCGTCTGAGGAACCCTATACCCGCAGCTGAGTCAGAAAAGATACAAAACCGCGGAAGCTGTAGGTCAAGACTAATGTCTAGAGCCACAGAAATCGCAACAAGCTCACCCACGAACGCCGAAGGGAGACCAGGGAGGAAGTAACTAAACTCCAGATGAAACTCTGGAATAGCAATCCCGACACCCCCTTCATACCGATCCAGATGGAACGAAGCATCACAGTAGACCTGTGTAGAACCCCACCAATTGGCGTCAGCCTGCAAAGACACCATGCCCAGTGCTGTACCGCACCAAGCCCATGGACAAGGGGGTCGTGTAATAACAGGAGTTGGGAAGACCCTAAGTCGATCTTCCAAAAGTAATGTTGCACCCTGACCAGGAGCACCCAGCAAATCCCGTGCACCCCTGCCCAATGTGGTGTAATCCAGCAGAACACGAGCAAGTGGGTCCTGTGGACCCCTGGCAACTGATCTCATGCAAAGGCGCAGAAGAAGGTTCTGGGCTCGCAAATCAGCTGGCAATTCCCCCGTCTCTATAAGCAGGGCCAAAACCGGAGTAGATGGTAAGCACCCCGAGACTGTGCGCAAACTGTCATTTAAAGCCACCTGGATCCCCTGTACCGCCTGCTTAGAACTTGCAAGCAGGGGGAGATGAAAATCCGCGCAGACTCGGATAAATGCTCTAAAAAACGAAGACACAACAGAGCGTTTCGCTATCAATTTATTCGTGGCAAAAGACCTCAGAACCTGCTGTCGCGATACAATGTTCTCCCTGACAAAGGCGACATCACTCACCCAAGTTAACGCAGGATCTAACCAAAACCCTAAGTACCTGATCTTAGGCTTTGACTTGACCTCCATCCCATTGACTGTAATAGCACCGACGACATGTGGGCCCCGGCGAAAGATCATCAACTCCGTCTTTGCTGCAGACAGGGCCAGTCCTCTGGCAGCAAGTGCAGTTGAACCCCTTTTTATAGCATTCTCAAGTATACCAAGAAGTAAAGGCAAGTCAGTGCCAGTGACCCACAGAGCCACGTCGTCAGCATATGCAACAACATTGACTGAGAGGCTCATTTCAATAAGTACGGCATTAATCGCGACAGCGAAAAGGACCGGACTTAGACAACTCCCCTGCGGGAGACCTCTGTCAGTGGATGCCACACTAGACCAAAAACCATTTACCCTAGTGGCGAAGTGGCGAGTGGCTAGGAGAGCCAGGATAGCCCTTCCCAATTTTCTACTGACACCCAGGCCACTCATTGCGTGCCCCACCCAGGCTACATCAACCATGTCATATGCAGCCTTGATGTCAAGGAAAACAGCAACAGCAAAACAACCATTAAGCCAGGCCTCCCGAATACCCGACTCAAGGTACAAGACCGCATCCTGGGCGCTCCTGTCCTTCCTGAAACCAAACTGAGCCTCAAATAGTTTCCCAGAGTTTTCCACCTGCCAGGTTAACCTGCGGACAAGAATCCTCTCATAGAGTTTTCGGGCACATGAAAGCAGTGCAATTGGTCTATAACTCACCACATTCGTTTTTGGCTTACCCCTGCCAAGGACTGGGGAGAGCACCGAAAAAAGCCAAGATTGAGGGATAACCCCACCGTCAAAACGGCTCTGAAAGAAGGCCAAAAGCTCAGCTCGCCCTTCCACACCAAGCCCTTTCAGCTGGGCGTAAGACACATAGTCAATGCCAACAGCACCATTCGACCGGCAGACATCTAAGGCTGCCGTCAATTCAACCATAGACAAGGGAAGATCCAGCTGAGGAGCATAGTCATCAGCCACATCTGGTGGTGGAGGCCCCTTAGCAGAGCTGTAAACAAGCGAGAAGTTCCTATTGAACTCCTCAGCCATACTCAAACCGCGGAGCACACCCCCAGCCTGCCCAATGACCCAAGAGATTGACGCCTTTCGATCCTGTGGGCGCACTAAAGCCCACACGCGAGAAAGAGGAAGACCCCGAGAGACCTGCTCACATACCCTAGAACCGTACAAGGCCTTTTCCTTCCGCAAAATAAACCTCGTTTCAGTAGAAACCCCCACAAATTCATGCCAACGCGAGTCAGAACGAATGCGCTTAAACCGTTGCCAAGCCCTACGGCGGTCTTTGACAGCTCTCATACACACAGGGGTCCACCATGCAGGATGAGAGCTATTACACTTCTCAGGAAGCACCCTGTTACTCCGTCCTGTTTTCCTAATCCAGCGCTTCACCCAAGTGGCAAAATCCCCCGACTCAATAACTGGGCGTTGGGAACGCCTATGCTCCGTAGGAGGGAAAACTGACCCCCTGGAATGCGACAGCGCTACCGGGAAATGGTCGCTGCCCCTCAAATCCTGCGAAACTTCGAACGAAAACAAATGTGTCAAACTAGCGGAACACAAAAACATATCCAACACAGACTCTTGTATAGTTCCCCCATAACGCCTGACAAAGGTCGGCGTACCATTCTGAATGAATTCTAAATTTAAATCTTCTAGGGAGTCGGCAAACACCCTACCCCGAGTATCACAACGAGGACTGCCCCAAAGCCAGTGATGTGCATTGAAATCCCCTCCTAAGACTAAAGGTCCCGGAAGGGACCCAACCCACCTCACCCACTCATTCTTCAAAATGACCCCGGTAACATGAATGAACCCAACAGTAAGCCAGAATGAACTCCACCAAATTCTAAATACACATGTGTCTATACCAGGACAAGAGGGGGTGGGGATTAGAGAGAAGGGAACCCAATCCCTAATTAAAACCCTTATCCCAGAGTTTCCAGGCCCAGCAAGGCCACTGCAGCCCGCAAGCAAAGGTATAGTACCCACTGGCAATTTTGTTTCAAGAAGGCCTAAAATGTCAACCTTCTGGCTCAGATAATCAATATCTTCCAATTTATTTCTCGCCCCCCTCACGTTCCACGAGCATAAAGTGAAAGCAAAAAGATTATCACTTAACCTAACCTAACCTATGTCTAACATACTCGAATCACTAGGCTGTTCATGAATTACATACAACGGTTGTGCAGATTGCATGCAAACATTGTCCACAAGTGTACGACACACCGATTGAATGCACTCCAGATCTACCTCCACTGGTCGAGCGCATTCCTTCACCTGCGGGCAAACCACATTCAGAGGTGACCCAGCAGCACCCACTGACTGCACCAAACCTGAAACAACCGATTGCATGCCCACCAAATCAATATGTGCACCCACAGACTGAGTGCCACTAAGGTCTATATTGGTGGACACTCTAGACCGGTCAGACTCATCTGTCGCCATCTCTGTCACACATTCACTAGCCTCAGAAGCGAGCGGTGCAAACCTATTTGCTTTTCCCATCGCCAGTAGCTTCAAGGATGGGGGAGAACTTGCCATACGTGACTTGCTGGAGGCCTTCCTCCTTCGTGGTTGTCGCACCACCCAGCCTGCCTCTTGGTTATTTGTCGCAACACCTGGCAACTCATTTACAACAGGTAGATATTCCTGAACACGATCATGCACTTTGTCTTGCACTTTGTCTTGTACTCTGTCAGCACCCACTCCCAAACCACTGGATACATCTGCACCTGATCCTGGTTCAGGTTCTGGTCTTCTCAAATGGACACAGAGGGCATCTTTCATCACTAAAGCACGACACTGCCCACAATGAATACGTGGGCAAAATTTGCGCAGGTGCCCACGGGTGTGACATTTTAGACACCTTGGGGGTCTATCTGCGACCGCCAGCAGAGCAGGGATGCCTCGGACGCCAATAGTGTCGGGGACATCATCTAACATCACCGAATCCTTTAGCTGCAACACAAGGTTCCATATGCCAGAACGACAGTGATGTAAACCATCTATATTGAGGACCTCCTGCTTTATACTGATCACAGACCCATAATTGTGAAGTGCACTCCCAATGTCAGTAGCAGTAACCTCCATGGGCAACCAGTGGATCCTCATCCGGATCGTCCGAGAATGAAGATCATGTATAGTCGATTGGAAACCATTAATAAGAAGTGTTCGTGCCCTTAACACCTTAAGTTTGGATTCATAATTTGCAAATTCAACTTGAAAGACGTTGTTGGCACGGAGAAAACAAATCCCCGTTATACACCTCAAGTCAACCACTTCAACCAAGGCATCCCTAAGATGCTGAATAAAAAATGGCCTGCCAGCCTGTTCGGCAATGACAACTAACGAATTTTCCATTTTAAAGTTAGATAGGCCCCCCCGGTGGCGGAGCGGCTAACAATGTCAAAATGTTACAATGCTGCAACATGTAACAATAGGGTAACAATAGGCGAGGTGCACAATATCGGATTATAGCTCACTCGAACAAGATGCAACGATGGTTGGGTGCCGGGAAACTAACATTGTCGTTGCTTGAGTTAACTAGCTCGTTGTGGAGAACCAAAATTAAATGGTCTTGATTTTTTCTTAAATCTTCAAGTTTTAAACCGTAGGGTGCGAAGTCTTAAATTTTGAGGCAGGCCTCAAAATTGGGCGGCCGACATGACTGAGTGATTTATTTACTTTTTCAATGCGGGCTTCGGGAAGCCAGTTGAATTGTTTCCGCAATTGTTGTCACGATACTGAAACAATCCAGAATCAACTACTCATCGAGATGACGCATGCTAAATCCAGAAATAAGCTAATGTGTTGCCAACAAATAATAATCATGGGACAAACCTTAGGCGGAACCTAAACATAAGTATCCATTTCTAATGTTCCGTTTTTTCGAATACAAAAATCGGTGGACAGTGGACACATATAAAATGGAAGCGAAAAAGGCCAACAAATTAACTGAGCAAAACACGACTTCGCCGTTTAGAAAAAAAACATTAGAGCTCGTATCCCCATACTCACAGCCCTGAAGGTACACGAATAAAAACGGATTAGAGTTCACTCGAACGCAACGAACTATAATCTGAACTACAATTCGCAAAACGTAAACCCACAAACACACACAAAATAGACGCCATAAACAGCAAAACGCTACAAAATTGAACGGTAAAAATGCATACACAAAATGAACACAAATTATAGTTCGTTGCGTTCGAGTGAACTCTAATCCGTTTTTATTCGTGTACCTTCAAGGCTGTGAGTATGAGGATACGAGCTCTAATGTTTTTTTCTAAACGGCAAAGCCCGTTTTTGTTCAGTTTTAGGAATCATATCAAAAACTGGTAAAAAGGGCCGCCAAGTTCCGAATGGTTCGGCCCTTCAAAGGAGTGATATCAACGCAACAAAACATTCGCCAAGTTAATCCCACCGCTTAATAGTTGAAAGTTAAATGAAAACTAGAACATTGCTGCTTTCGGTAGCAATGTTTGAAGTTTTCATTTAACGTCCAAAGTATTATTCAGTGCGATTAAGTTGGCGAATGTTTTGGTGTGTTGATATCAATCCTTTAAAGTGCCGAACCATTCGGAACTTGGCGGCCCTTTTTACCAGTTTTGGGTTTTGATATGATATCACTCCTTTTTTTTTTAATTGGGTATTTACTCAACACCACTACCGTGCAGATTTGTAAAAAAGTGATACGTCAACAAGAAATTGGTTTTCAACACTTTGCTATTACCTTTTGCCTACAGGCCGAACCATTCTCAACTTAGTCACCTCTTTATTGGTTTTTGATTTGGTTTTAATTTTGTTGTAATTTGTTTTATTTAGTTAGTTTTGGTGTGTTGATATCACTCCTTTGAACGGCCGAACCACTCTCAACTTGGTGGCCTCTTTACCAGTTTTTGGCTTTGTTTATTTTACTTTGTTTTTACAGTCGGATTATTTTCGTGAATTGGACTGAATACAATTTCTTTGGCAACGTTGTTTGGATTTATCGTGATACACTAGTGTGTGTCTAGGCACGCACGCCAGTATACACGTTGTCATTGTCCGAACTTTGGCCGTCCAATGAGAGACGATGCCGACAATACTAACAATGGTTATAACATTATTTTCGTACTGACGCGCCCTCCCACGCCATCCCCGTTACGCCCCTAGCTTCAAACCATAAAAGGTACGCAGTTCGTATTGTACTGCACCCATTCATCCAATTTCATAGACGGAAGCCTTCCCGTTATCTCGGTATCGATGAATAATCGCCTTATGGGATTTAACATGGGGATGAGCGGACTAGCTAGCTAGCTAGTTAGCTAGGTAGTAACTAGTAACACATTTTCAACGTTATTAACGGTTAGATTTTGCATTGAAAGCAACTTAGCTGGCATTCCTAGAGTCCGGCCACTGAAAGAATGACTCGGCGTTCGTCGAATATCGCGCGTTTTTGCCAGTAGGATAGGTGCACCTTGCCAACAGCGAGTTCAATCGAGCCCAGACATGGCGTCGAATTCGACTTCGTTAGCGAAGCGCGGTAAAACTTAACACAGTCAAGCTCTGGAGATGTTTACAACGTCGTCTAGTATTTTGAATCCAGGGTGAGTGAATTTGGAGAGTATAGAACTAGCACGCAATCCAGAAAGTGTGCAGTGGCTGCTACTGGAGTGCTGTAACGTTTTGCTAAATTGTTACACGTCTCATGCAAGGCGCGTAAGCTTTTCCGAGCAAGTGATGTAGAGACGCCGGGGGAAAAAAAAGGCCGCGTCTATCACCCATTTCGCAGCTCAATTTTTTCGACACGTCAATAAGACGTATTATTGTAGACATGCGTACAAATAAACAACTCCCTATTGTTAAGAAAGTGTCGGCAGGCAAAGGAAATGCTTGGGGTTTGCTGGAAAAAGGATAGCCGTCTTGTTAGAAGTCTTGGTAAATAAAAATAAAAATCCATTGTGCTCTTATTTGTGTTATTTCCCAGCTGCTGATTACAATGTACTGTATTACAAACTAAATTGACAAATTGGCATGAGGATTGGTGGGGGGGAGGGGAGGGAAGCGCAGTCTAGTTTTCCATATTTTTATGGTGGTAATCGGCTCTATACAGTAATTAAAGTAAGGGGCGGTGATAAAGAAAACGCAGGATAACGATGCACCGATTCCTTGTTTCGTGCTACGATTCAAAATGTTTGTCAACAGAACAAATCATTGAAAGAAGATACGTGCAACACTACAGAGTTAACGTCTGGATATAAGAAATCTCATGAAATGATCGGGAGTGGACAAAACAGATGTTGATTTGTAGCTCCACTATGTTTTACGTATGTAAACAAACGAGAGGTCAACGAGAGAGTTTGACAACTCACACTGTCAATGTATTTGTTTCCCCCGTTTATGCAGGATTTACACACGTTTTAAGGTAACACGTGTAAATTTATTGTAAACTATTGTCGACTCGCCAGGCTTTTGTAATCGAAAGTAATAGAACACTGCCGAAATCACGAGACGGCTACGGCCGATTTAACAGTTGCCGTACGCAGTTCAACAGTTTTTCGTGTTAGGTAGTATGCTTATTTTAGACACGTGGAGTTCGTCTTATTCATTTTTCTTATTTTACTTACCTTTATTTAATAAAAAAAATTAAAGGGATTTAATTTAATATTTCACTATTATTTTGTTTGTTTGGATTTTGGGCAGCTGCATTTGGATGGCTTGCCTGCGTTACTTGTTATTGCCTGGCAACCACAGGGGAGGATGAATGATGCTTTAGCCGCGAGCGACGTTTATTTGATCGGTAACGAACCTTGTTTATATATCGTTTTAAAAGTACTTCTAGTGGAACAAAAATTTTCTCACTTCACTATGTTATGAGAGGAACCACAAATTATCTTTCTTTACTGCTAAATTTATTTTATGTGTTGACGTAGCCATAACAACATCTCAAAAAGGATCATTCCAATTGAATTCATTGCTAATGCACGGACGACCTCGATCCGATCGTGTACGTAGCGCTGCCAAACCATGGAAGCATCCTTGGTAACGGGTAATGAATGGCCAAGAGTGCACCTTGCATGCACCTAAAACAAGCAAGCGAGGTCACGACTTAAACAATCGATGATAACATCAAGTCATTCTCTTAGTGGCCCTAGTATAGAGGAGTTAATTTTTGTCAGGTGGGTCATTGCTCTCGATTTCAACACAATTTAAGTTTTTGTACTGCATTATTATTTTTCCCCAAGTACCTGAAATGTGCCCGCAAGATATAAGATACTGACGCTATGGCGTCGCGCTACAATGGTTTACAACTTCGACAATTGAATTGATGTGATGTTTGTTGCCTAACTTGGCGCTACACACTAGCGTGTGTCTAGATTAGCTTATATAGTTTAACCACCCATGTTAAAACTAAAATTCCCATTGCCCACTTAGCTTTCTGTCCCGTAATACAAAATGTAAAAGGTGCTGAAAGGCAACTATCAACAGAAGGATGAGCATGGAAAACAAGCGAAATTCAATGCTCGTCTTCATTGTTAACAAGGAGTACAGAAGTCCAACAAGCAGCATTGGGCTGGATTGATACTTGGGTGGGTGACCTCCTGGGAATCTGGCTGTTGCAGACATAGGGCCTTAGGGCTTCGGGCAGATGACCAGGAGTGGTTAACGCTCGTTAAACCCTTTGACCCTTTGAAGTCCAACATGGTATGCTAAAGTATCACGAATTAGCAAAAAAAAACGAACTTGTTTGATGTTGAAGGTAAGATCTAACTGAACCAAAATCAAAAACTGAAAAAAAATAAACTTTCCTGTAACATTCAGATGCCACAATGTTTTAGCAGTGTCTTAGTCCCATAAAAGGCCTTACTGTTGTTTGCAACCATTAGATAGTTCCATAAAATCAAAACCATTGCAACCACAAAACAGTGCGCATTAAAAAACGGGGGAGAAACTGAAATTTAATATTATCTTACGGCCAGTGTAAAGCAAATTAGAGCCCAACTTTCAAATATGTTGACGCCTAAACAAAGAAGGAACAGTTTATGGCTCTGCTTCGTTATGTTTATATTATCAAGTGTATATTTATTTGTATTGGTAAGATCTCATCTAAACCCAAAACAATAAACTGTACGCAAAAAACCTGCCAAGTTTCAGCTATTGAACGTCTGTGATATGGAATGAGCCTAGTTTCCACTCATCAGACATACAACACAACTTCAAAACTTGGCGCATTGGGTACGTTTTTCCCCCTACTTGAATGGTTCGGCTATGTCTTATTTTTCCGAATACGTATATAGCCTATGCAATTAATTTTATCGAATAATATTGATGATATTTGTTACAATATTTTTTTGTTTGAATTACGTATAATCAATTTACAATTAATTTTTACAACACTGACGGTGGCGTTTTTTTTGGCTCTGCACTCTAACTGCTAGTGTGGCGTATAAGACAGTATTGTTTAAGAACCCTACCTGGTGTTACGAAAATCAGAACCTCCACGTTTTGTTACTGAGTTTTAGCAGTTCGCAAATAATCGCTTAGGAGCAGACTTAGCTCAGGAGCAGACTTGATGGAGGCATTGTTAGGGAGGATTAAACAAACGAAGCTTCAACAATCAGCAAGAGGGCGAGTGGGCTCACTCTTGCCACGGTAGCAAAGGAATAGGGCGAGCGGCCGACAATGAGAATGGATATGCGCTCTAACAATTAGAAACATACACTATTACTTCAATAATGCTGACTATTACAGCCGAGTTGAATCAGCGGGAATCAGCCAGACCGGGGAACAACTAGTTTTTATTATTTGCAGATCGTTTGTCTGATTGATCGTTTCTACGTTGATGTTTTGTTCTTTTGCTTCGTGTTGTTTCTAACAATAATAAAACAGCAACAATAAAATCAACAATGAACTAGCGGGTATCTTGATGCTGGTTGTGTATCTTGGGTCGTAAGGCTTGCAATGCGCCAAGTTTTTATGTTGCGTTATACGTTCAATGGCTGAAACTAGGCTGGTTTTTAACTTACAAGTTATTGTTTTTGGATTAGATATCATAACTTTTGGTAGCTGCGCCTCATGTGATATTTTAGTTACTTACGATGTTCTGGATTCTTTTCGTTTTTGGTTGTAACCTTGCTGAAGCCTTACTTCGGAACTTTAAAACACTTACGGTGTTGAATTTTGTATAGACTGGTTGTTTTGGTAACTAACGTGATTTTTTGATTTTGTGGCTTTTGGATTTTGTAAGTCGAATACTTTCTTGAAATGCAAACTAAGAATAACTAATTATTCGCAGAAAGGACCCAAATATTAATTATACAGAAAATACATATTTCAGATAAATCAGTCTCTTATTGTTTGTTGATGGGTCAGGCAGAATTTCTTTATCATATCAAAAACCAAAACTGGTAAAAGAGGCCGCCAAGTTCCGAATGATTCGGCCTTTCAAAGGAGTGATATCAACACACCAAAACATTCGCCAAGTTAATCGCACCGCCTAATAGTTCGAAGGTTAAATGAAAACTAGAACATTGCTACTTTCGGTAGCAATATTCAAGTTTTCATTTAACGTCCAAAGTATTATTCGGTGCGATTAAGTTGGAGAATGTTTTGGTGTGTTGATATCACTCCTTTGAAGGGCCGAACCATTCGGAACTCGGTGGCCTCTTTTACCCCTTGATATCATATGATATGATATCACCCCTTTTTTTTAAATTGTGTATTCACTCAACTCCACTACCGTCCAGATTTGTAATAAAGTGCCACGTCAACAAGAAATTGGTTTTCAACACTTTGCTGCTATCTTTTTCCTATAGGTCGAACCATTCTCAACTTAGTCACCTCTTTATAGGTTTTTGGTTTGGTTTTAATTTTGTTGTAATTTGTTTTATTTAGTTAGTTTTGGTGTATTGATATCACTCCTTTGAAGGGCCGAACCACTCTCAACTTGGTGGCCTCTTCACCAGTTTTTGGCTTTGTTTATTTTGCTTTGTTTTTAGAGTTGATTTATTTTTCGTGAATTGGACGTGAACACAATTTCTTTGGCAACGTTGTTTAGATTTATCGTGGTACACTAGTATGTGTCTAGGAACGCACGTCCGTATACATGTTGTCATTGTCCGAACTTTGGCAGTCCAATGAGAGACGATGCCGACAATACTAACAATGGTTACAACAATATTTTCGTACTTACGCGCCCTCCCATGCCATCCCCGTTACGCCCCCAGGCTTAAACCATAAAAGGTACGCAGTTCGTATTGTACTGCACCCAATTATCCAGTTGGGATAATTATCCTATGGGATTTAACATGGTGGACGAGCGGACTCGCTAGCTAGTAACTAGTAACACATTTTCAAACGTTATTGAGGGTTAGTTTTTCCATTGAAAGCAGCTTACCTGACATTTCTACACGAGTTAATTTTTGTCAGGCGGGTCATTGCTATCGATTTCAATACAATTTAAGCTTTTGTACCGCATTATTATTTTTCCCCAAGTACCTGAAATGTGCCCAACTATTTTCTTCAACATATAAGAAATTGCTGCTATGGCGCCGCGATACTATGGTTCATACAACCTCGACAATTGAATTGATGTGATGTTTGTTGTGATGTTTGTTGCCTAACTTGGCGTGACACACTAGCGTGTGTCTAGATTTCTCAGTAACAATGCAACTTATATTTAGTGTGGAGGAGTTCCGCAAGCCAGATATATGCGTAACAGCACGTCACGTTGTCGTTTCTTAATATTTTTGGTTGACAGGTTTCGTTGACGCTTTACAATTGGTTATTTTCGGCATTGATTCTTGTTTAGATATTAGTACTTTTGGCAATTGATGTTGTGATTTTTATGATTTTTTTCTTCTTCTAGACGATAATTTATTGTAATGCATACTTAAAATAACTTACTCCCAAAAAGGAGTCAAGTACTAATTCTACACATTTCAGATAAATAATTCTCCCGTTGTTTGTTTGCTGACTGTTGATGGATATGGCGAATTGATTGCTTGATTTTATTACGGGTAAGAGCCCGAAGCATTAACAGTGTAGCTAATTAGTTAGTATGGAGGAGTTACCCTAGGCAGATATGTGTTAGTACAGTACGTTATTTCCGGTTAACCGACCAAGCTTAACTGCACTCACAAAAGCTCGAAATAAGTGACCCACACAATGCTTTTAACAATACCGAACAGTACTTTAGTTTTACGAACAATACTTCAACTATCCACAGTCCCACTACGCGCCATTTAGTTCACTAACCCAAGGACCCGCCATTCAAAAACCACCACGGACGTGAGGAATTAATGTCACCCAATGTACATAGCAACTTTCATTTCATAAGGTCTTCTAAGACGTTCACAATAAACTTCTTAAAATCTGTAGAATAACATGACTTCCGGGCCATAAGTAGCTAGACTAGCCAGTCAGTAACAAAATCTATGATCTTTGGTAGCAATTTTTCCTAGAAAGAGTCGTCCGACGAACCAAAACCGTTGCCCTACATTATAGGGATGTAATGCCCGATTGTCCGACAGATTTGCAGCCGTTTTTGTTGCGTGCTGTATTTTATTCAGTCTATAAAACATTGTATTCGATAAAATATTTTCTCCAAGTCCAGATAAAGACACATACTTACGCTTGCCGCCTTCGTGCAACAACAACAATGAAACATCAACAACTCGGCGGCGACACGTAGCGTGTCTTGATCCGAATTGGTTTGGATTTATCGAAAGTTAGCTACACACATGGCAACACACCTCACATGCTGCCTTCTACTTTAATTTTGCTTAATTTTTCAATACTATTCTTCAGTTAAGTTGTCTCGTTTCCGTTCATCACCTTGTTGATGACAGATAACGTTCAGAACTTTTTAAGCGATGTTGATTAACCAGGTAGAAGACCCCCCAGTTGTTAGCTATAACCTACCATGTACAAAAGTAAAAATGGTAAAGACTTCTGAGTACAGTAGTAAGATTTCTAGTGAACTAAACATTACAGCAACACTGGGGTATGTGGAATCTTACAGGAAAGTTAATCATGTTCACTTTATGTTTTAACTTTGGTTCAGGTAAACCTTACCATAAATATCAGACGAGTTCGTTTTCGTTTTCTTTGCTTGATATGTAAATGTGAAAACAAGACGGAAGAAAGTTAACTTTTTTAAACAAGGTAAAATGCAAAAAAAAAAACTGAAGTGTTTTGCGTTTAGACCACTTTTTTTTTTTAAGGACCACAGCCGCGTGATTTAAAAATTTTGAAGGCAGTAAAAATTAGAAAAGGGGTTCGGGGACAGTAATTTTCCAATGAACTCCAATTAGAACCAGACCAACACAACTTTGGAGTAGGCCAATTCGTACCCAACTGTTGGCTAGTCAAATAGGGGTGCCTAAATGGATGAAAATTTACGCTAAATGGCTAATAATAAAAAAAACACACACAGAAACACCTTTCAATTAAAGAAGATGAGTTCAAACCGTTAAATCTAACTTTTCAGTTTAGCAAACCACGGAATACTATGGTTAGTGAAGACCAGGAATATATTTTTTTCAAGTATTTGTCAGTTACTATTTTCCCTGTGTGTTCTAGCAGTTACTGCTGGGCTTTGAAACAGCGATTAAGTCAACAGACAGTGGCAGAAATTAACCAACAGCAATTAAATAAAAATGTTTTAAAGGAGGATTGCAACCAAATGATAAGCTGCAGCATCTATAGCCATTTGCCGATATCTAGTTCTGTCTAGCCCTTACTTTCAACAAGCGAAGGAACACACACAATTTTTTTTTAGACAACAAAACAAGCCACGTGCTTCCTTACATATTGAGTTGCAAAGTTGTTTGCACCCTCGTGCACCGGGAAGCAAGCGGTAAAGATAAGCCTGACGACATCACGAGCGCTTTTTTTTTGTATATCGACCGGTTTTAAACGAAGATTTTGAACCGCTGGATGAGCGCCATCTACTGACAGTGATATCATTAATCTTGACGGCTTGCTCTTTGGTGTATGTGGACGCATCAACTTTATAGTCAATAATTCAACCCTTTTTATCCCGTCCAGTTTAATCGTTTTAGTAACATTTTCATCTGCCTTATGTTGTTACTCTTTTAATGTGTCAATTATTAGTTGTTCCACAACTTTGTTTAAAATGTGGTTGGGTATCAGTGGCAATGAATGTTGCCCTTCCCATTCACCCTGGTTCCTAGAGTTGAACAGGAAACTATTATTATTATTAATTACGGAGACATGTGGCTACTTTGTTGTATAAAAAGAAACTTCTTTGCTTATTCCTTCGCTTGTTGAAATCAAGTGCTGCATAGAACTCATTAATGATAGATGGCGCGAGATGCTGTAGCCTGTCATTCAATGAATAGGTACCTTTAAGGTTACACGTAGAGAAAACGGCTGGCACAACCCACAAAGGAAGAAATTCAACCAAGAGAAATATAAAATTCAGCCAGTCATTAGCTAACTTACCTTGTTCAAAACTGAAAGGGTCAAAACAATTTGAACGCAGCAGTAGGGTTTAACGTGGCCTAAACACTGCAGTAACATTAAAGGTAACAATACCCAATACGAGGTAAGCTTATTTATGTTCCTTTCCTGTTTTGACCTCCACCAGTTAAATGTTACTTCCCCTGTTTCAGCGACTAAATAATTTTCGAATGAAGGTGATATCCTATTTCACACTACTTTTTATTACATTTGCACACTGCTTCGTGAATTCGGGGTCAACTGCAGCCCCGTTGCCTTGCACCGCCCTTGATTACGCCAATCTCCGTCACCTCTTGTGAAACACGCTCTTATTTTTGCTTTACGAGCTCACTTAATGAATTCCGCAGCTTATCAATTATTAATAAGCGAAAGCTCTGACACGTCATTCTGTTATTGCTACGAGGTATCAGAGCTGAATAGTAATAGTGCAAACGTTCAGGAAACTAATCACACATATTGCAACCAATTATTTGGCAATCGAACAGAGTTATTAATAAATTATCATAAGTCGTTGTAATTGTGTGTTTATATCATTCGGCGATCAGGTATTAATAATATTACGTGTATCTATACCCCGGCGTATCAACTCTTTCCGATAATGCCCAAAGCTGATATCTTTAGCAGACGCTTAGACTTCACGTAAGAGTCATAGTGAACGGTGACATATCTCACCCCAGTTGCCTCAAGAAACTGATGTGGTCGGTGTCTGCAAATAGGGCCCTGTCAAAGTGGCTGCCAGTCAGTACCTACTAGGGCAGTATGAGAGACTTAGGCTCCTACCAGGAGCCTTCAGCAGCGATGAGATCTATTCTGACCTAATCTGAGCAAATCTTGGCCCTTTGCAGGACCTGTCGTAGGTTCCCCAGTTCGAACGTCCCGGTTTTGCCAATAATTTTGGCACCCTCCTTCAGCAAAGTCGAGCCACTTTTGGCAAAGAATTTAGTAAAATGAGCTATTGCTTTCCGTGATGGTAAAATAAATGAGAATCGTTTGATGTATAATTTAGATATGCATATTTGGCTGGCAGCCGAAGAAATCAAGTCACGGCATGGCTGTGGCTAACTCGTTTTATTAGCGGGATTGCAGAAATGCGGGGATGATGCACGAACGCGGTTGTCATAATTCTTGGCCATAACGGGAGCTTCTTTGAAAACTCCCGTCCCTTTTAAAAATTTAATGAGTCTACTGTAAAATCTCGGTTTTTCGTGCTCACTTCGGATAATGGACCAAGATAATAAACCAAAGGGATGGGAATGTTGAAGCGTATTTGATCACAAAGCAGCTATTTTAATATCGAAACGTTTCTTTAGACACATCTTAAAAGGGATTTACAGAGTCACTGAAAATTGGACGCTTCTGCAGGGGTAGCAAGAAGAGGTTGATCGATTTGTCACTTTGTTCATACAATGAATTTGCTAACGATGTGAGTTGACGGCTGGTATTGTTAAACGCACCACTACCTGTAAAAAGTAATGTAAAAGATGCATAGCAGGAAAGCCAACATTTCCTCGGTCTATCACACCATTGGCAAGGTTAGCACAGGTTTAGAAGAGTTTGGGATTTCAGAAACCGCCTATAGTAGGGGTAAGAGTTACCGCTGCAGCCAATGGCGCATAGAGCAGCGGCTGCAGTACTTCCACTTGTGATTTTTTGATCACACTATACACCAGGCAAACATTACTTCACATACTTGGTCCAGTTTGGCTTTCCTAAAATAACTACAGATCGCATACTAAACATTTCTCTAATTACCCAATAGGCTTAATTACTCAAATATGGGCCTAACCACACAAATATAGGCCAATTTCACGTGGCGCCATCCAGTAGGGTTCAAACATCCCCTATCAAAAAGGCAGAAAGTGGTCTAGATATTAATTATATTCCTTAAAGAATAAATCACAAGGTAAAGGGTAAACGAAGCAAACAGTCTGCATTAAAGACTGGCCTTGTGAAGAAAGAAGACACTTAATCTGAGAAAGAAAGAAAAGACAACTGCCCCGACTGGGACTCGAACCCAGGACTTCCCGTTTACTAGCCGGGCGCTCTAACCGCTGCGCTACCAGGGCGGGTTCTGGCTACAGGCTCCAGCCGAGCCAAGTAGCTGTTCAATCCTTCTCAATGGCGACCTAAAGGTCGCAAACATACAAACAGCTACTTAATGTGGCTTTGGAGCCTGTAGCCAGTATGCGCCCTGGTAACGCGGTGGTTAGAGCGCCCTGCCTAGCTAGCGGGAAGTCCTGGATTCGAGTCCCAGTCGGGGAAGTTGTCTTTTCCTTCTTTCTCAGATTAATGTATCTTGTCCTCTCCAGGCCAGTCTTTAATGCAGACTGTTTGCTTCGTTTAACTACATTCCTTATCCATTTCTTGATGATGGATATCAAATTGGATGAACTTAAAGTTAAAATTTGATAAGCTAAGTATTTTTTTTGTTTCAACTATCTTTTGCGAGCATTATGGTAGGTCCAGTACAACCAATTTGGAGTCGAACAATAATGAACAAAATAACCGGCAATGTTTTCTTTCCAGTTGCATGAGGGATGAGTCTTGACCATTTTCGTTTTCCAGTAGGATAGAACTAAAAAAATAATTAGATCCCATATATAGTTATCCCTCCACACTTCTTCTTTGTCTCCTACTCATCATTTTACCCAAAAATAGAGTTGAACTAAAAGAATAAGTCGATCCCATAGTTATCTTTCCCGTTGTCCCCATGTCCTCATTTCTCCCACCAATTTGGTAGAACTAAAAGAACAATTGCACCTCACAGTTATCCTTCCACACTTTCCGTTGTCCCCTGTACTTCATTTTACGCAGAAATAGAGTCAAACTAAATGAACAATTGGATCCCACAGTTACTTTTCAGCTTTTACCAATATGGCCGCCAGTGGAGACGTGGCCATATCAGTAAAGGCATCATGGTAGTGATCAGGTGGTTCGCCGGATCGAATCCGGGTCACATCACCTGAATGAAACTTGGTAGTGATCAGCATGGTAGTGATCAGGTGATCAGTGATCAGGTAGTTCGCCGGTTCGAATCCTGGTCACATCACTTGAATGAAACTTAAGTACATAAAAGTGGTTGTATGTTATTTCTGATGTATGATTTTCGCTGATGGCTTATTTCCAATTTATTGTTAAAAATAATAAAGACTGAAATAACTTATACTTGCAATAACGCTCGCTGGGTAATAGTGGACGTTACTCAGAGGTGCAGAAAAATAAAAATAAATAATGTCATTTTTAAGTGAACTGCCATGGAACAACGTCCAGTGATAATAAAATCAAGTAAACACGTGTTGAATAACGTTCACTGGCAGTGGACTTTATTCGCCACGCATTTATTGATTTGATTAATTTATTATTAAAAAAAAAAAACAATGACTTGCTTGCACTGCACGGCATGAGTCTCATTCTGGTTCCAGTTCAATCCGAGGAGGAAAGCATCAGTCAAACAAGAAATGCATTCGGCTGACAAACTACTTTTATTTACATCGATTTATTTTGCGGTAATTGAAGTTTGAACACAAGTTTCCCTGCTGACTGTGAAAAGGAAGTGCAAGGAGGTAAACAAACATCAGTTTTACTTTTCGGCCACAATCTTTCTTTTGGGTCTGATCTGTTTTCATTTAGCTGCCCAAAATTATAATTGAGGACGAAGAATAAAATTACTGCATCCTTATTACAAATTAGTTTATTAATAATAGGCGACAACCGAGTATTTATATGAAGTCATCACTCCAACACATTTAAAGTAATTCCAGTTTTTCCGGTTAAGATTACTGCATGACATAAAAAAAGGAACACGGATCACACACAAAAACGTCAAGTGTGCCGTAAAAAAAGGGGTTATATGATTGAAATTTCGCTTTACTTGTTAAAAGGTATATACGAATAAAAATTGACGATTTTTAATTGAATAAGCAAGTGTACAATTGAAAAAATTGCATCTGTTTAAGTGCTGTTGTGTTTTAACAATAATTTAATTGGTAAAGCACAACAGCACTTAAACAGATGTAATTTTCTCAATTGTACATTTACTTGTTTCAATTAAAAATCATCAATTTTTATCCGTGTACATGTTAACAAGTAAAGTGAAACTTCATTCATATAACCTTTTTCATGTCACAGTTGACGTTTTTGTTTGTAATTATTTATTAAATTGAATTATCAGTTTAGATATTTTCAGTGGTTAACCGCATTTCATAAAGCATAGATACACAATTCGTGAAAATTATGCATCATTTTCAAAGAATTCAAGGTTGAGCACCAACCATCTAAACATTCAGCATCAGAAGAAACATTCACGACTCGCGACAATTCGCCATATTAATTTAATATGACAAATATTTAACTGACTTTTCAACTAGCCACAAATACTAGCTCGTAGAATCTTTGTGGAAAGTTGGGGAAAAAAAACCGCACAGATTTTTAAAGAAAAAAATCGCGTCACGTAAACGCCAAATCATTCCAAGAGGTTAAATCTACGATCGCAGAATCATCCTTAAACCTTAGTGAACCGGATGTCTAATCAACACAGTGATGTTTTCAATTGAGCCTATCGTTTCCAAAGGGATATCGATCTCTAATGATCGACTGAGAGGTGATTAACCGACTCTTTTCTATCAACAACGCAACCGCGTAGGCGGCCTCTAGCGGCGACAACGGCAAACCAATTACCTGGCTGCAGCGCTCCAGTGCGAGGACAATTTAAATTTAATGGCCATTGAGCGGAAACATTAGCGTTTTTGAGCGTGCAGCCAATGACTCATCACTTCTACCAGTAAAGGACGCCTCATTGTGAATCAAAATGGCGACAGTTTGTTGTGCACGGATAAATTTCGTAAATTCGCGAGATTTATGAAGTTATCAATGTGCCCAATAAAAGTGGTGGGTGCAGAAGGGTGTGAAAATCAGCATAAACCTTAATAAGCACTTATTCGACGCATATTTTAGAGTCTATGCACACACTAAAACGAGTGCTGAAGCTATTGGAAAGAATTATGCTATGTCGATGATGGGGGGGGGGTGGGGTGGGGAGTGAAGGAAATGCGTGTTTGCTCTGAAATTTGAAATCTTTGAAAAGCTTTTGTATAAGTTTAGTCTTCAAAACTTCTGGAGTGTCCAGGGTTTTGCCTGGGTAATGGAGGAAAGCCCTTAAGTGGAGCCACCAATATTAATAAAGCTTATAAAGGTGCGTACTGGCAATCAGCCGGCACTAACTATTCTGTGACTTAACCCTGGTGTAGTTATTGAACCCACACCCTCCGTTGCTCACACCCCCGCAACGTTTGGTTAGCAGATGTTAGTTAAACCACATAGCAAATTCAAAATTGTTGTTGATACTGGACGTTTGTATTAATAATGTGTGATGACGACCGTACGAAGCGGAGTGTGTTGACTGAGTGTCTCTTGTCAGTCTGTTAGTGTCTACGGTAACTTTGTAAACTTATTAACCGATTCATGTTAAACAGGACAGAAAGCAAGATCGTCTCGCTTATTGATAAATAAATACAAATGCAAACCTATTTCCGTTCCCTTATAGATTTAAATGTCAGACTGCCTGAGTGGGAATTGAACACGGCTTTAAAAAGAAAGGGCCATAGGCAGTATTTAACACGCACATATATACATATGTGCGTGTTAAATACTTTCCAATTGCTTCTGGATGGATGCTTTTAGCGGCGCCTCACACCAAGTGAACGCAGTGTCAGCATTGGCTAACCGGTAAGACTTCGTTCTTTGGTCTCAAAGGTCGTGGGTTCAATTCCCACTCAGTCAGTCTAACATTTAGTCAAAAAAATAACGGAAATATAGGTTTACATCTGTATTTATTTATTCGTGTTACACGTTCCACATATTTTTTTATGCCCTATTTAATTAAATTGGAAAATTGCTTGCTTGATTATTGACTGTCAAATATGCGAAAAAAAGTATTTGGTATTGGTATTTTGAGTAGGTCAGTCTTTAACGCTGACCACCTGCTTCGTTACACAAAAAACTTCCACATAATGGGACAATTTTGGGCAGAAAAACACACATATTCAGAAACTACTGAGGTTTACGCCACTGACAATACAATGTTTAACAACGAATAATAATTTTGACTTAGAATGACAATAATTTCAGTATCGTTTGCTGACAACAAAGGATTAACCATTGAAATTGTAGCTCGGAGACGACCGAGAGGAGGTTTTGCAAGTTGCTGGAGCTGATGGCGTGTCGTAGCGTCTTCCTGTCATCCAGCAACAAATCATTATAGAACCATAGAGACAGCTTAGTCCAGCTGAATGGCATCAAACTGAGAAAGGCAGGATTTGAATGTTGAAAATTGAAGAAGAGAGGCCAACTCATTCCATCATCCCATAGGCGCTGACTTTCTTGTGAAAACTGATAATTTGGATCAAGATACACGTGAGCCCTTCTCAAGGATTGCTGTGGTTACATATAAGTTAACTGAACGATGACAGAACGTGTTCACATGAAACTTGGTCTCATCCGGTAACGCCTTGGGGCTGAAACGACCTCAGCCTATTCTGAAACTTTCAATGGGTGAGAAGTCCGGCTTGCTCGGCTGAAGCATGGGCTTCGGACGAGAGTGCACAGAGGGCCACTTTGGGTAAGCACATTAGCGCAAGGAATGGAGGCCGACCAATTCCCTCCCCCCCCCTCTCCAATCCCCAGAAATGAATTTAGTCGCACTTACATTTTAGCAAAGATGTCATAATGCTAAATAAAAATTCCTCTACAATACAGGGAAACGTCTTCGGATACAGCAGCAATGTACCTAAATTGCTTCACATTCGGGGGTTCCACCCTAACCCCACTGAGGGAGCTCACAGCGCTCCACCAAACACCCCCCCCCTCCCACTGAAAAGTTTTTCTGGCTGCATCACTGGGCAAGTAAATACTTTTACTTCAACCGAGCTGCCTGAAGAAGCTGATCCGGTGTAATTGTGGGCCCTATAGTTCAGGCTCGCTCTAAAATCTCCCCAACATCTTACGTATTAAACGGGACGGAAAGCCAATGGGCTCGAAATTGGTTAACTAGTATTGGTATTTAGTATTTAGTTAACATCTTACGTACCTCTTGAAAACATAAAACTTATGTCCAGACTATATAGAAGAGAACGGTCTTAGTGGATTCCTGTCTTGATGTCAGTTTTGTTTTCATAAGGTAAGATGGAAGGTAAGATGGTGGGCAAGAGACTAATTGATGTTTTTCTTTTTCTAGATTTTTTCGCAATTATAAGGATGTAAATATTTTTCCTTTATTGTTCCACCAAGTATCGGCCTCTATTCTTAGTTTAATCAGCTAGCAGATTTTGTCTCGTAACATCGAATCATACTTAATGAGTACTTACCCCTGCGAGTGAGCAGGTGAGGTAGGCGGCCCCAATGGTGAGTGCGGTCGAGCCTCCGGGTATCTTCCTTTGCGAGTCCAAGCAGGCGAAAACGGCGAAGACGACGATGAACGTGAGCACGAGCTCGAGGCCGAACCCTTGCCAAGCCGTCAAGGCCGTATGCACCGACACGGAGCCCAAAGAACCCTGGTGGCCAGAGATCGAAACACTAAAAAGAAAAGAAAAAATAAACTTTTAAACCATGAGTATACCTTTATATAAAATATCTCAATTTTGCTTCGGCATCAGAAGGTGGTAAACTATGAAATTTCACGTTAAACATCTACGACCGAGTTTTCCACGTAAACTAGACCATCATACAGTTTGAAACATACATTTCACATGAAACTTTGCGACCGGCAGTTCCCATTGTATTAAAACTCAAAATTACTTACATTTACCACAATAAATTCGAGTAGGAAGAATAACAAAAAGCACTTTCAGAGACAGTCATAGCAGTTACAAAACTGATAAAAAACGAGAGATGCACGAAATGTTGGCCTCTTTACAAACGAATCATGTTGATAAGTTCCCGCAATGTATTTATTTTAGTTATTATAGGAGAAGCATAGGGATTGTATTGTGGTGGTCACTCGGTTTGTATAGAGTGCCATGTAACTGGGCTGATATCAACAAAAGACAGCTTTATGGACAGAAACCCTTAAGAAGCCTAAAGGCTGAATTAAATTTGATCTTAAGTCGAAGAAGCTACATAGCCGGTAGAAAAGCGTCTCTTTAGCAATTCTCTTAGCAAAATGTTAGCAACATGATGTGATTAGGCCGCGAGACAGCAGCATGGCCGAGAAATGCGATTCACGCCTGTCCATGCTAAATTCCATCTTCGTGTTCTCCCTTTGTGTTGGAATTGTTCACTTGTGATAGTAGCTCCCTCAACTTCTCCGTCGTTGGTGTTTCTTTTTCGTCGGGCCATTGTGAATTCATCACATTATTCTGATGCATCATAATTATTTACCTAATAGACATGTGACAAAGGCAAACTACGTATGGCATTCCGCACGTCCGTCAGTTTTTTGATAAACATCAAGCAACTCATTGTGCTTGTGTTTGTCTGTGTGTTTGTCTATTTGGGACAAAACAACGTTTGTAGTTTTATTCTGATCTGCTTAAAGTTTCATGACAGGGATTCGTTGGTGCGTGAGAAGCCTCACTCGAAGGTGGAGTTTCTATCTCAAATATTTTCGGAGACATTCGGTTTTTTTTTTTTAATTGGGCGGCTAAGCCAAATTTTAGTAGTGGAAGTAAGGGACCCTGGTGTACGTGACTAATGGCCGCGAGCATTTGCTTGCTTCGCTGTGCTTTAGCAGTGTGCACTTCTAAACCTAGTATCGTTATAAGGCAAAGAACACGATTAGAGAAAGTGTGACACTACTCACAATGCTCTAACGGCTTTTACGTGAAGAATTAACGAAAGTCATCCCTTCTCAACTGATAACACTGCTGCCATAGCTGTGGTATGGTTGAGTCATTGTACTTTCTTGCCCTACTGACCGACTGACTGGGAAAGAAGAAATTTTAAAATTATTTTTTCCCAGTCGGGTAGGGAAAGAAAATACAGTACCTCAACTATACCACAGCTATGGCAGTAATGTTATCAGTTGAGAAGGATGACGTCATAAGGCGGCTTATGTTTGTTAATTAAGTCTTCCATTTGACTTTTACAGTTGAGTGCAAACGAAGTTAATTATTCACAGCTCTGTTTTGACTACAGAATGTTATAAGTCACACAACTACTAAAACACAGTTGCTGTATTTGATTTAGCAAAAGAAAAGCGTATTTATTGTGAAAATGTATTTAGTTCTGCAGGTCTTTTACAAATTCTTCAACATTTCCTGAGGGTACACCTGCTGGAGTATTATCATGCTGAAACTTAAATACTTTTGTAAATTTGCTTTGCTTTTGAAATGAACAACTTTTTTGATATTCACCAAAATTTGTATTACGGATTTGACATACACCCGTACGTACACACCAAATGTATTATTACCATTTGTGTAGTAAAACAGCAGACAAGCATAAAAACAGGTCTTCAGTACTAAACGACATACAGCAAAATGCTCTAAAAAAGAATATGGTCATGCTGCATCGTTGTAACTGAATTTTTGATTTATAGCAGGTCTACGACTAAATCTGTCTGCCAGATGAAAATCTACGATTGCCCGTATGTAGGTGCACTAACAAAAAGCATACGGAGATTTGTACAAGGTTGTTATATTAAATGAAACGGAGTCTACAGATTCTTCCTACGGGCACCATAATCTTAAATTACCCTTCCTAGAAGTTTTGTGAGTGTACAGCGCTGTAAAACCCCTCGTTTGCCAATTTCAAGTAACACTAAAACTAAACTATTCAGCTTCGAGCTTTACTGGAAGTTTGAATGGTCCCCCTGAAGCGTCTGGAGGGATGGGGATGTCTACACTAGGCTATATAGCCACAGACTTGTTCTGCTTTATTTCACCGTAGGAAGAATGCAGAGCGAGAGAGATGGTATCAGTTCGCCATCTGGTGTTCGCCGAACTAAACTTACATAATATCGCCATTTACGGCCATCGCCATCAAAGGCAAGATTCAAAAGGGGAAGCAACACTGCGGAAAATCTAAAACACGAAACATTACAGGATCGATTGGGAGACGGAAAAGCGATAAGGGCAAACAGGAATCTCTCAAAACGGAAAATAAAGTTAGCCAACAATGTCGTTGAGTTTGTCGAGAAATGGGGACATGTTTCTGCAAGCACAGAGTGCGGAATGGAGTGTTGCTGTATAGATATACACATAAGGAAGCACGATTGCTGGGAGAAACAGGTGAAAAGGTTGAATGGTTTGAATAGGAAAACACGGTTAAAC
>JAHWFP010052021.1:0-10785 GCA_023313725.1 Lithobius niger | reverse complement strand
CCAAAAACGGACCTTCTCATCTTTTGACAGGTCCAAATAACGTAAAGTTATGGTTGGTTCATTGATGTGGTAGATGGGAAGTTTATCATTCCCTACTGGTGGCCAGTTTGGAATTCTTCCACTTGTTTGTGGAACAGGAGTTCTTTAACAAATAAAAATAATAATAAATGTTATGAACAACGTGTAGGGTATTCCATTTTAATGTAATCTTTAGTGTAGGAAGATGTGCAGCATTACGTGCACTACCTTTAGTGTAGCATTACGTGTTACGTGTTTAGTGTAGCATTGCGTGCATTACCTTCAGTGTAGCTTTACGTATTACGTGTGTAGTGCAGCAATACATGTTAGTGTAGTATTATGTGTTAGTGTAGTATTACGTGTTAGTGCAGCATTACGTGTTAATGTAGCATTACGTGTAAAAACTGTTATGCATTACGTGTTACATGTTAATGTATCATTACGTGTTATGTGTTGCACCTTTAGTGTTGCATTACGTGTGTAGCATTATGTGTTACATTTGCGAAGAGAAAATCATGCATCGTTTAATCATAGGTGCAGTGAGAGGAATTCAAAGGAGAGCCTTTTAGTACAGCGGCCTAGGGGAAAAAGTATGCACTTCGTACTAAAAACGTCTAACTCAGGGATATGTTTAAGTATGGCACTAAGATCGTTTACTGTTGTAGAACCACCTTGAGAGCCACCATCTTGGAAAAATGGCGGCCGTTTTTACGTTTTGTGGCTGTAACTTCTTAACCGTCAACAAATCAAAAGCATAATGTGAAGCAAAAACGTTCATCACACAATCCAATGTGATATACATCTTTTAGGTAAAAGCAACCATTGAACCTGAAAATATTTCGAGTTCACCCACCTTAATTTGCACAAGCGCTCCATTGTTCAATTGGTTGTTGTAGTGGCCTTCGGTTTCAAAGTGCTCTTGCGAGCTCTCTAATAACCCAAAATAGACATGCTTTGAATTTTTAAAAGGTGGGGATGTACTCTTTCCACCAATCCTAACCGAAATTGTTTAAGTTAGATAGGGACCGTCATGCGTCCACTAAGCGGCGAAATCGAATGGTGATTTTTTAATTCAAAGTGTTATTGCCGGCTTCTAGTAGCCCGAAATGGACATGCTTAGAATTTTCTGAAAGATGGGGATCTATTCTTTCCAAAAATCCTAACCAAAGTTGTTTAGCTTAGATACAAATATAAATATGAACATTACAATGTTACTTTGAAATTGAAGCTAGCAGCTACACCAAATACGGCTAGACCTTTAAATGGGCTTACGACGGTCCCTTTCTAAGCTAAACAATTTAGGTTAGGAATGATGGAAAGAATAGATCCTTTCCTTTCAGATTATCCTAAGAATGTCCATTTCAGGCTATTAGAAAGCTCGCAAGAGCATGTTGAAAACGAAAATCACCATTAGCTTTCGCTGCTCGGTCATTGCCACTTTACTTTTAAACAAGACGGTCCCTATCGAAGCTAAACAATTTCAGATAGGATTTATGGAAAGAATAAATCCCCACCTTTCAGACTATGCTAAGCATGTCCATTTCGGGCTATTAGAAAGCTTGCAAGCGTACTTTGAAGACGAAAATCACCTACGAATTCGCCACTACACTATTACCTCTTCACCTTTAAATGGGCGTAAGACGGATGGTTGGCTGCCTGATCTGTAGGAAGGTTAGACTGTATCCGGGCCTAATTTGGGTCAGAACGGTCCGGAACGGCGTGCAGATTCTTTTTTTTAAAGCCAGAATGGTTGAATCATACTTAAACCGCACACCAGTATATGAAATTACTAGAGCTAATATAAGTTTAAGCTTTCTTAGTCAAATAAAATATCTAGTTTGAGGCTAGACTTGGCTTAGGATGTTTACCTATGTGAATCAAAGTATAGAGAAAACTTACTGAGCTGTAGCCAGTAGGAATTATTTTGTCTGTGGTGCCAAAGAAGGTACCTTTGAGGACATTTGACAGTTCACTATTTCTTTTGTTAACCAAGGTATAAAGATTCATGTTTAATATGACTACTTTATGGATTAATACCAATATGCTATTAAATTCGTTAGAATGACATAACCAGACATTCATGTCATATACTCTCATATTTGCGTTCAACAGTTCTGAAATAATATTTCCCGTTTTACATAAGAAGAAATAGAAAATAAGTTCTTGCATGTTCAATCAAAGTGGTGTTTCGGGTATTAACAAAAAACCGTTTTGTAAAAACCGTGTAAGAAATGAACAGTAATTAAGCATCCTATGAAGATAATATATGTTTGTTATTTAAAAACATGGTAATTGCACAAATAGCCACGAAATTCAGGTTCTTTTTCAACGCTTTTAGATTATGTGAAAAGGTGAAAGTTGGTGAATGGAGTGACTATCCCATTACCTACCCAAACTTTGCAAAATCCGTCCATATCTTAAGCATGGTCTTGCTCATTTCATGGTCCATTTTTGTTAACTGGTCAGCAGCAACAGGAAATAACATTACAAGATCGTCCATGTGGGATGGGCCTGCAGGACATTACACCAACATATTATAGTGCCTACTAGTTATTGTAACTCATAGTACAACAAGAATTTACAAGACAATTTAGCAATGAAACAATAACAAACGATTGTTTTAATCAATACCTGTTAGATGTAATAATGGTATATATTCCGTTGAATGAAAGATTAAAATGGCTGAGGGAGATTACTTTACGAAGCTGATACCAATACATGTTTTATTTATTAATTACAATGCAGCGAGTAAGAAGCTAAAAACATTCAGTGCTACAGTCAGAATGTCTGAATCAGATACTGTTGGCATTATAAAGGCTGATTTAAGAATCACCCACCTATAATAACATTTTGTTTGCATCTTGAAGGACCATTTCTTTAACGTTGCATGTGCAACGTGTGGTAACCAGGTGCTTACACTCTGAAGACTGTGCATTGATAGTAAGCACTACTGTAACAGTTCAGCCTCTACAATATTTTATATTGACAGCTTGTGTACTGCCAGTACATACTAAAATTGGAGTTTGTGTATTACAATTGCGCACATTGCGAACACCTTGCATACAGTTCATGCGGAGGCTGAACTGGTGAACGGTGATGTGTACTGTCGAGCACAGCATCTTCAGACTGTATTGAAGCCGAAATATTTGGGTGGGGGTGAAGGTAGAGATTTCAAACTAGGTCTGTTCTTCCGACTGAGAATATGTCATACTTAACCCCCACCCCCTCCCAATATTTTTCGCCTAGTGGATAATATCACTGAGCAGAAAGTTGTTTTACAGAAACCATTTAATAATAGGATTATTTTTATTGAAAGAGGATGGGAAGGATTGACCAAGATTTTATTTACTTCTATTAAACCTAATTGAAAAAAAAAAATTCCTGCTTGTTGGGAGTACTGAAATTTATTCCAATTAGACGTATTTTTCTGACTGAGAGGGTGTCACTCCCCTCTCTCTCCCAATATTTTCAATCCTGGTGTTAGTATCACCGAGTTTTACAGAAACCATTTAATAATAGGATTATTTCTATTGAAAGAAGATGGGAAGGATTGATAAAGATTTTATTTACTTCTGTTAAACCTAATTAAACACACCTAATTTTATACTGACAGCTTGTGTACTGCCAGTACATACTAATAATGGAGTTTGTGTACTACAAGTGCACACATTGCATACACCTTGCATAGTTCTGCTCAGCTAGTACTCAGCTAGTTCTGCTCAGCTAGTACTCAGCTAGTTCTGAGTGTTCAAACTTATTCCCCACGTTAATGCTAACTATTAACATCAGGAATGTATAGGACTTTTACCTCATGAGCATGGACAAATTTGCTGGATAGCTCCATCACAAAAATATGACGAAGAAGAAAAGAAGGTTTAAATCCTAAATATGTCGAAGTAATGTTTTTAAAGTTTTTGATAGAGATAGCAATAACGGTTAATGTTAGGCGTCATTGAGACTACATACGCAGAATGCCAGGTATCTTGACTTGAACTATCAAAATGATTGTTGGAAAATTACTTTAAATCCGTGCTATAGAATCTACCAAAAATTGTTTAGCATCCCAAACTCGTGTAGGCTTAATTTCTGAAGAGTCAAATGAGACGAAATGGATATTTCACCGTATCCATTGAATCCTTTCCTAAAGTAATCCAAAGTGATGAGCATTCTATCTAACCATAATTAATCAGGTGTTTTCTACCACGTCTTACTACGTGATATATGGCTTTAAATGCAAAACAGCATAGGTAAAGCAGGGTTATCTCAATGGATTTTGTTTTGAAATAACATTATAACTTACCCCGTTGTTCAGTGATTCCCAGTGTTTGTAGATAACTATAGTTAGCAATGTAATCGAAGCTGTAGGTATAAGTGCGGAACGCTGCTGCAGACAGTAAGCTTATCGTTTCATAGTGCCAAGCAGAAAAAATCCCATCCGTAATTGCCTACAAAATAAAATGCAAGCTATAATTTATAAAAGAAAGTCAGAGTCCCCCGTGAAGGTGGGGCTAGTGGGGTTTCACACACTGGGACTGGAATCAGAAAGGGTCTGGACTCGCCGCCAGCTTAAAAAAAATCACTCTATAAGCTCCGTTTTTACATGATTTTTCGTTTTGTTTTGATACGAAAAATGATATATTTACAATTTTTCACTTTCCGATTTGGCTGAATGGAAAAAAATAATGGTGGTGGGGTGGTGGGGGGGAGGGTAAGGACAAAAGAGGGACCCTAACCCCAAAAACCTTACAGCCGAGAAAGAAAAATCTAAGCTTTCGAAAATCTGTGATGCTGGTCTTTATGAGATAACAAATTTACTGAAACACGAAACAACAATGCATTTTGCATGTACCTCGTTTTCCAAGTTTATTACTGTCCAACTGAATGAGAAAGCACGTCTGAAGACGGGTGAATTTAGTTTTAATAACATTCTAAAATGACGTGGCAACTTTTTTGTGGGTCTTGTATTACTGTTGGAACTTTTCTCCCCTCCATATTCTAATAACTATCTGAAAATATTTAGCTCCTTTGTTGTTGTCTAACTAGGATAGACCTTTAAACACTACGATGTTGTGTTCCGCCGATTTTGTCACTCTTCATCTCTCGTGGATTTCCCCACAACCCTACCAAATCGTAATATTATCACATTATTTAATCACTTTTAAGGAACCGGCTCGCACGCTTAAGCGTAATCATTTGAGTAATAACCATTGGTTATGGTCTTAAGCAACAGAAAGTGGGCGCACATTACGGAAGGTTAAAATTTTTTGAAGTAATTCTTGTTTACTTACCCAGGTAACAGAGATTTATTAAGCGATAAGCAACAAAGTTCGCACATCCAGTGATTGTTGCTGAGAACTTTGAAAACAATTCAACTCGGATGTGGAAGCCTATCTGAGAAATAAATAAGTCTTTCTGTTGTACCAGTCTGTCAATTTCGCGGTATGCTGGTCGCGAAATAAACAACTTATCATCATTTGATTTAGTACTGTAACCTTTTAGCTGAAACATAGATTCCTTCTTTTTTCTGATCAATAAAATAATCGAAACTAAATCTTTAGCCAGCCAACAATGCTACATTCCGCGCGACCAGGCATAGATTGCACGGTAGCAATGTTATACGACGAACACCGAAATTATTGTTAGGTTTGTAATAGATTTATCCAATCTTGAAGGCATTGCTAGAATTCACGCATTGCATTGTGGGCTTTATTATGTACCATTTGTGTTTTTTAAGTTCACTGAGGGCTATACGTTATTTCAGGTTTAGCAGCATATACTGCCTCAGTCGTTTCTGAACGGGTGACTAAACAGACTTCCTTTCTTAGTGATTTTGCCAGTTGTAAATCAGAATCCCCTCCACATGTATAGGCCATTGAAACCACATGGTTGTCCTTGCGTAACTAAATTTGCAAGCCATTAGTCAGATCGCACGTCTGCCAAACCACTTAAGCTAACGATTGTGAGAAGACAAACCAATAGGGCAGTGACATGACGTAGTATTATTGTATATAACTCTATGGTAGAGCCAGTAACTGGGTTAGCTGCAAGGGGCACTGGAGGGAAAAAAGAAGGTCGTCTTACTGAAGCCAATGCTATTAGACTAGATTTCTTAAGCCTATAACGCGCTATTTTTGTTGTTGGAGAAAGCAACGTTATTTTAATCCTAAGAAATCCGCTCTTAAAGCACTGTCTTGACTAGAAATGCCGTTTTGTCCCTCACGTTTTAATCTAGTGCACCTTGTCGATATTACCTCCAAATTGTATCTTGTAGCCAAAATGACGTCACTTGACGCTGCTGCTCTATAGCACTCAAGTTTGATAGGATTTTTTCTTTAATTAACTTGATTGTTAATTATAGTACAAACTATAATCAATCATAGTACAATCATAGTACAAACTAACTCGTGTCGTCAGACTAATGAATAACTTAACCAGAACGAACCTTTAGTCATTTGTTTAACAAAACCTTAAACTCTCATCAATATACACAAATCGCTGTATATTGAAAACAGAACAGCAAAAATCATACATTAAAAACAGCTAAGGGACCCGTCGCTGTTTATCACATTAAAAACCAAAAATGGTAAAGTGGCCGCAAAGTAGAGAATGGTTTGGGCCTTCAAGGGAGTGTTATCAGCAGACCAAAACATTCACCAAGTTCCATCCCAATAACTAATTGCTCAAAGGTTGAATAAAATAAAAACATCTTGGCCCCCTTCTCCACACAAGACCCAAAAATAATCTGCCCCCCTCCCCCAAATAAAATAAAAAAAAGTAGCAGCCCACACCGATAAATTCCTAATTGTAAAGAAAATGTGCCTTGTTTCTAACGAAAGGACAACATTGATTTGAAAATGTTGAAGCAAACACAAACAGATGTGTCCTTTAAACCCCTTTTACGTTGATATTCATACAGTAAGATACGATCAACGCACAATTTGATTGTGTCTACACCCGTTATAAGGTTAGCATCTGAAAGACGGAAGAAGCCGAGGAGTCAAGAGGCAATCTAGTAAGTTTATTAAAAAAATGTTGCAAGATACTCTTTTGATATTAATAACTTCAAAACTTTGTAAACATTTACATTGTCGTAAGGCGATGTAAATGTTTGAGTGTCATTGAGACATTTGCTGAAATTTTGAGTGGCATTGAAGCTAGGGTTTACAGGGATTTTACTGCTGAAAGCTTCATTTTTAGGTCAAAAATGCATTTTTCTGCCAGTCTGGTCAGTGTTTTGTGATCTTTTCCTTCTTTGACGAGGCGTAAAAAAAGTATGACTCGTCACTCAAAAGACTGAAAAATCCATGACGCCCATCCCTCCCCCTACCCTGACAATTGACAACGACCAGTCAAGATTCGGCCAACCTTTATCATAGACTTCTATTTCACGAACTGTGGAACGTTACACAGATGCCCCTATCGGCTAATCCATCTCAGTCACGTCATCTCAATGAAATGCATGTCTGTAATAAAGATTTACTGATTCTTGCCTATTTTTAGTGTATGAATTTCGTTGTTGTGCTATTGTGTGTCCTTTTCTTCTAAAGGTCTGAACGCCGGCATTTGGAATCCAAGCAACACAACAAAACCTTTGCAACAATGCAATGCAGGAATATAAAAAGTACAAAAGTTGAAACCTACAATAAAGATGCCATGTTACGATAACAGCATTCAGAAATACAGGTGGATTATGGCTGTCAATTAAAGTATAATTAGAATACTAATTACCAGCTCACGAGCAGTGTGAACAGATTGTATTCCTTCGATGCAACAATTTCAATACTTCAGCAACATAATATGCTTTGATAACATCCATCTGAACCTACAGCGTCCAAAACACTATTGCCGACAGACGGAGCTACTAGTTCGTACTTAGAGTCAACTGAGGTAGCTACTAGTTCGGACTTCGAGCAAACTAAGGTGCATAAAAGACGCTTCACTTAAGCGGCAGAATGTACCAGATGCTTGAGGTAACCACAGAAAACAGTGTTATCTCAGTTGGCTCCGAGTCAGAACTAGTAGATTCATCTATCGGTAATAATTTCGGCATTCAAGCTCAGAATGTCGCTTCATAAGGCCTTGTGGTAAGCAATGAAATTGTTGCAGTGAATGTACGTAACATGTTCCTACCGTTCCTTCTGTGTCCAGTCGTTGCGCAGGTGATCCAAAGGTAATATATGCAAGAAAAGTCGGTGTAATTGCCCTTTAATTCTTATGCTTTAGCAGTATCTTCCTACTTACCTGACTAAGTGCAGTTTGCACTTGAGTTACATTGTCAGGATCAAGAGAATTGAAATATTCCTTCTTTATCATTTCCGTTACTGCCGGTATGGGCACGTTTCTGCCAAACCAGTTGCCAATGATGTCTGTCAGAAAACTGTCTGACACCAGAGATTTATCTGGATAACCTGATAAAATATCTGCGGATTAAAGACAAAGTTGATTAACTTTTGAAGATGAAAATATAGAAAGGTTACAAAATGAAATATTATAAAAGGTCTGCAAATAGTTTACATGAAGGAGTAAATCGCTGTTTGACACTATGTATCTATGATACATCTATGATACATCACTGCTCAGGATAAAAATAAAAAGCATTATTTCTACTGTAGTTTAATATTTACTATTATTATTATTATACTGAAATTGTTACACTTGCACAGTAGGGCTTGCATCATCCCATCTAATTCTTCAACATAAATCGTGATCGTTACAACATGATTTTTTTTTAAAGAGAAGCAAGACAAAAGTTACAAAACATTATGGATATACATGATAAATTTGTCTTAAAAGTATGAATACTAACGTGCAATAAAAAAGTCTCCCTCATTTTCAGTGACACCACTGATGACTGGTACAGGATTAAGTTTCTCAGGTGAACGTAATAACTTGAGAGGATAATCGGGTAAGAAATTACCATCAACGGTAGGTGTAAATGGGACTGGAAACAACGACATGACCTGGTAAACAAAATTAGGTTTCCCAAGAGAATCCATTAGACATAAATAGATATTATAAAATGCAACTTCAACACAAACAAAGCATATTGCATCCACTATTCTGCTCAAAATCAATTAATAAACCTAACTAAGAATGTATGATCATGATTATCAAACTTAGTCGCTTAGCAAGACCTTGAGACGACTCTCTTCAAGTGGCACTGGCAGTTTTGATAGCATTTCAATAAAGTTAGGAGTAGTTCTTATAACCAGTTCCACTAAGTTTTTCAGTCTGATTTCAAAGAGCTCAACGATTTGCAGTGAAAACTACTGAATTGAAAATTGTTATGGTGACAAGACGTATATCAAAAACTTAATCACCGTAACAACTACCTGTTATTAAACTGCAATTTGATTTTAGCACTAGACATCAGGCATCATCAGTTGGATACAGTTCCTGAAATTCTCCAAAGATCAGGACCATCGTCTTTTCTGTTGAGGCAAATGAAAAATACATGATGACCGATAAAAGAGGTGTTGCATTAAAAAAAAAAAACCATCAAATTGTCATTCATTAGTTCTGTCAACACAGTAATGAAGGGTGGTTTTAGAGATTCGAACAAGCAGTGCAGGTAGCTGCTACCAATTCTTCACCTTTTACAAGACATAAAGCCTCGGTTTGCATCGGTATTTACTTAACTTTTTCCATTATAACGATTTACGCAATTGTTGTATATGTTCCGCCAATTACGAGGCTTTCGTCCAATTATGGACAAAGTCTTTTATCTAGTCGATTACGATTTATTATTGTTTTTCGTGCTGTTACTTCAGTGTAACACCCTAAACGAGTTAAATGTGTTAAGTTCAAGACTAAGCAAAAATTTCCAGACAACTGAATGAAAACATGTACTGCATATCTTCCAGTAAATTGCGCAGTAATATGATAAAACAGAAATTCTGAGATAACGTCATCTGAACCTAAATTCAACATTCATATAAGTAATTGATGAAAAAAAAAAAATGTGAGCAAACTACTTCATTCCAAACGAATAAATAATTTTCATGATAAACCCTCGTCAGTGAGGCAATTGATTTATCATCTTTAGCTGCTTACTGAGGAAACCAAAACAAATTACAGCACTTCTGGATTTTATGGAAGTTTAAATAATAACATAAAACTAACATAATCAACAACCTGACGTAGCTGACTTTCGGATTGCTGCAAAGGTGGTGTTCATACCAGGAGCTGAACCTGTATCTTTGAAATAAGTTGTCTGTATGGCCACACATTACCGTTGTAGCAGTTCCGAATACAGTCGGGGGGGAGGGTAGTGTTTCTTATTTATACAGTTGCTACTTTACTTCTCTTCAGAAGACCTATGTACGTGAAAAAAAATGTGCCAGCCGTGAGCTACAAAACGTTAAAATATTATAACTTGATTATGATCAATTAAATTGCATACATTGAATTTTGGCTGAAATCATGCTCTTCAATAACAATCTTGTCAATTTTCATCAACTTGATCTGAAAATAACGCTTAATCTTCATCATTGGAGGGTCCTTTAGAACGCTCACCATGTACTTTGCAGTAATGTTTACGATTTGTTCCGCAGGAATGTTCTGGAGGCAAGCCACAAGTTTTCGATTGTCGTCAACTGGACAGCCAACATCTTCTGCCAACCTCTGAGACCAATAACGCACGTCGTCGTTGATATCGCATGGGCACGTGGCCGTACCACTCATCATTATTGCGCCATGGAACAGACCTACAAAGTGAGAAATGTGGGATTTCCATAAACTGAGAAGAGACAAGAATGTGAGAAAGAT
>JAHWFP010052020.1:212253-223679 GCA_023313725.1 Lithobius niger | reverse complement strand
GTTTCAGCCATCGAACGTCTGTGATATCAAAAACGAGCCAAGTTTCCACTCATCAGACACACAGCGCTACTTTAAAACTTGGCGGATTGCTACGTATTTGCTTTTTTGTATTTCTTTGTTTGAATGGTTGCAGCAAGACTAAAGAGAACATACCACTTTAGCGTAATGCGTTAAAAAAAAAAGATATTCACAGTTTTCATAATTTCTTCGTAAGTATTATAGTCCTAGGGGCTATTATTACTCTAGAGTGCAACTTATATACTGTACCAGGATGGTTGATGACCAGTCGAAGACAAGCAGTAGGAGAATTCCCTCTCCGTTCTGCGAATATTCAGTGTCTGAGAATCTGGTCTTCGAAGCTGGTCATTTATTGCCCATCGTCATCCTACCATTTGCCAATTAGTTCAGCTTGTGATTCATCACTCGTTTCTTTGCTAGTGATTCACTTGTTTTTCTCTGCTTCTCCCACGTCCAGTCCAAACTATTCATTCCTCTAATTACCAATAAATACATACACGAAACAATTACTGCACGCGTTCACTAACACCAACTGGTTAAATGCCACACTTCACGCCTCGACGCCTTGAGGAATGGCTTGATAAGTGTTAAGTAAATCCGGATGCAAACCTATTTACGTTGTCTTTTGGACTTAAACGTCAAACTGCCTAAGTGGGGAATTGAATCCACCCACTACCTTTGAAACCAAAGGCAGAAGTCCTATCGTAAGCCATACTGACACGGCCTGTTTGCTTATTAAGTGCTGCCTATGGACGCTTCGTTTTAAAAAAAAAAATGGCCGTGTCAGTGTGGCTTAGAATGGTTTCAAAGGTCGTAGGTTCAATTCCCCGCTTACGCAGTCTGACATTTAAGTCCAAAAGGCAACGTAAATAGGTTTTCATCCATATTTATTAAACATACCTGCTGACATAATTTATTAAAATTACAACAAGATTAAGGAGTTTGCGGAAAAAATAATAATTTAATGTTAATAAACATCTTGTACTTTCATCGATGTAAATGGTTTGTGAAACAAATATATGTGCCTTCATGAGAAGAACAGTAACAACCACCAAAGTTTGTGCCAGTCAAGTAGAAGGGAAGAGTGTCATTGCTGTAATGAGAACAGGGAATTGTGGGTAGGTTATGCCTAAGAAGGCATCACTTGCTGCCACCTGGTGAAGTAGAGATAGAATGAATACTTAATAGTGGAGGTTACTTTTGGTACCCGGAGCTTATGTCCAATGGAGTCGACTCCCATTTCCTGCCTTGGCCACAATCGTTTGAAAATTGATTGATTGATTTCAACGAGCCGTGGCCGTGGCCATCTCGCCTCTACAATTAACTGCAGCCATGTATTATGGCTTGCAGCCACAGTAAGCAGGTGAAGCTTAATTGTTACTTGTAAGCAAGTCGAAACGCTGTTAATGTTTCGACTTATCACTTTCAATCTTCCCCTGATATTTAGGATACCTTGTTGCAAAGTTTCTCACTGACTTTTTAAATATCCAATAATGGTTTAATAAACCAGTTCAATCCTAATTCGTTGTGTATTGTGGCTTACTGCGTTTAATCGTTTCAACTGTGCTTACTGCGTTTAGTCATTTCAACTGGGCTTTACTTTTTCCCATCATGTGGTAGACAGAGCCTCGGAAAGGAACAAGTCCACTATTTCTATGCAGATTCGTTCTGGAAGAACATCCTTGTTTTTAAGCTCCAATTTATTAAATTGATTTGATTTTTTTTAAGTTTTCCGATAAACTGTTAAAAGTCGTGTTAATTTAAGGCATTAGTGTCATTTGTACCATACAGATTTTTCCAAAGTGATACTTTTAGTTTTATTGTCCGAAATTTCAAAGTCCTCTTAATTTTTCCGCACTCGTTCTTTAAGTCAAACAAATGTTTCAAAAGCGATACTAATTCGTTAATCCAGTAATATTAAGATATTGTTCTTCTTTATTAAATCAACTACTTTTTTTTTTGTTTTTTACCTGGATTTAAAAAAAGAACATTTATAATTTTGTTTTGTATTTTTTGCAGTTTGGATAGTACTGTTTTGTTTGTTTTACTGTAAATTTCAATTCCGTATCTTAAGTTGGATCCAAGTAATGCATCATACATTAATTTTTTATTTCTATTATTTAATACTTCCTTAAGATGGAATAATTTGGTATTATTTGTTACAGTTTTTGAGTTAGTGTATTTATATATTTTCCAAACTTCCACGTACTATCAATTTGTATTCCGAGATATTTTGCAGAGATGACTTTTGTAATATATGAGTAATGTTTTACATCATTTAGGTCTAACAAACAGTTGCAAAGTGATTCCATCTTCAATCGATGCATTTGGTGTTTTTAGGTCAGGTTGCACTGGATTGTCGTCACTAACCGCAGTGTTCTAGCTTAACCCATTCCAGTCCAGAAGTACGCCAACAGGGCGGTTTTTTTTTTTTTTTTTGAAGACCCCCGTGTGTACATAGGTCTCTGTACGCGATTCGATCTCGCATCCTTTCGGGTCGAAGACGTAAGCCGCTGACAAATGAGCAGTGCTTTACACGTTTAAGTTCTATCGTCCCTTGTGCACCTCGCTTTTCGTCGCTGGCCTTATTTTGTGTTCTTGCGTAGGCATCATGGCGTAGAAGTGATTTTAACGAAACATTTAATAAAAAAATTACTGCAACATTATTACTTTGCTTTAGACATTGATTAACCCCCTCCACTCCAGACGCATGTCCACAGGGGATACATATAGGTCAGTGACACGATTTGATTTCACATCCTCTTGGTTCGGAGACCAAGACCTTAAAGGCGCCTATACTCACCATTTCGGGACCGTTGCCCATATTCTAAACGCAGCATCCACGTTCCAAATTCTCCGTCATCCAATAGGTTAATATGGGTAACGTGATCTCGTTTTAGTTATAAAATCGCGGCGGTGTGGCGAATAGTGTTCTTCAATTTTTACTTTTTGATTTTTAATTCTGAGATAACAGAAGGTGAAGTCATGTGATTTTATAGGCCTATTGGTCTGTAGTAATGGTTTGCAATCATTTTAATTGCAACAAAACAAACTACAAATTATTCAATACTCTCTCAAGTCACCTTGTATGTGTTTGACAATGTAGCTTCTCTTAGTCAAATACCCACCAGATGTCCTTACTACAAAAATTGTCTCTCCTTCCCACGGACGTGCACACGGGGGGTGGGGGGGGGGGGCACTAGCCCCTGCCCTCGTGGCAAAGTGCCCTTTTTTTCTAAAAAAAAGTGCCCTTTTTCGGTGGAGCGGTGTTGCAAAAGAGCCTAAAAAACTCCAAAAACGGACAATAGCGGCTAAGAAAGTGGTGCAAAGAGGGGCAGAAATGGTTAAAGTCCTAAAAAAGAGGGGTAAAAAGAGGTTGAAACACCCAAAAAAAAAAGTCCCGGAAAAAATTTGCCCCTGCCTTCTCGGGGGGCTGTGCACGTCCCTGCTCCTTCCCCGTCCCCCCTTTTCAGGAGCCACTTGAGACTGGAGCGTTTGTATGGCAAAAAAACAAGTGTTTAAAAGCAAACACCAGATTCGGACTGGCCCAGATGGAAAGTCCGAATAAGCCTATCTTCCCCACCCCCGAAGTAAAATAACTTGTTGAATATTTTTTTTATGAGCAGACTGCCAATAATTGACTCTTCCTGGCCAGCACCCTCCCGGTCCAATACTAATTAAATAACGACAATGCGCATTACAATTCTTGTTAAATGTTACTGTGATACTTACTTTTTCGTTGCATTCAAATTTGAATGTTCCTATGTTTAAAGATCCTAAAAAAAAAAAAACAAGCAAATACGTACAGTATCATGTACGCAGTTGAGATTTAACGAGCACCATAATTTGAAACATTTCAGTACGGTAAAAATCAATTTTGTGGGATTAAGAGGAAAGATAATTTTTGTTATGTATGTAAAAGAGTTGTACGTATTTAAAGCCATGTTGTTGAATAAGCTGGTTAGTTGGACCTTCGAACCAGTTTGCCTCAAAGCTGGTTACTTGTCTGACACTGAAGGCACGTGATCACTCATACCGATACAAATGCATCGTTACACTAATGCTGAGACAGCAGGCATTCATTACACGTATTATTTCTAGCTATTCACTCGTTATCCAAGTAGCTTGAGTGTATTGATTAATTTGCTGTTTGTTTTCTCACAATTGATTGCAAACTGGTACTAAAGAGTTGTTTTTGCCATACCAACGTTCCTATCTCAAGTGGCTTCCGGGAGGGGTGGGTGGGGGTGGAGGAGACAGTTTGTATTAAGCCCTCTAGTAGGCGTTTGATTACCAGTTAATTCCAGCCACCTACTATCCCAGTAGCTTGAGGGAGTATTGATTACAGACCATTACTACAGCCATTATGAGACAAATAGGCCTATGAAGTTATTTGACATCACCATGACATGTGTTATCTCAGAAAGGAAGCATTTTCGGACCCATGTTCATAGGGACTTTCTACTTTGTTTTGATGAGTAGCAGCTATGGTTAAAATTTGACTAGACCTTTGAGGAACACCCTGTATAGAAATAAGCACCAGTGATGTCGTTAAGCTTAACTTTACCGTTTGCTTCCTGGTGCACGTGGGCGCACCAACTTTACACTCAATAATTAAGGAGGTACGTGGCTTGTTTGTTGTGCATAAAGAAATTTATTTGCGTGTTCCTTCGCCGGTTGAAAGTAAGGGCTAGAGAGAACTATAGATATCGGCAAATGGATATAGATATAGATATAGATGCTGCAGCTTGTCATTTGGTGGCTGTCCCCCGTTAAACTCACTTTTTCTTTGCTGGCCTTACTTATTGCGTAGGTGTACGTCATGGTGTTAAAGAGGTCAGTTATATTGTATTTACTGATCTGTTCTAGGTAATACATAAATGACGATTCTTCGTCTAAAGGCAATCAGAATGTTACTAGGACATGAAGAGGGAGTTGGTAGACGTGCAGGCCTTCCACACACCACGCCGTGTTTTCTAATAATTGATCAATGTCCATTCGTTTGAACAGCTGGTCAAACATTAGAGCTCGTTTGCAAGAAAGTGAACATTTCTATGACAGATTAAAATGGACAACTGACAACTTTATTGCGAACTCTTAAGTCTGACAGCACTTAGACGATTGAATTGGAAGACTTTTCTAAATTTTAATCTTTCATAAGTGACGTGAGCGAATTCTATGACTTTGCATCTGCTCTTATTGTTGCTTTCACAATCGTGGTCTTTGGGTGAAACTTAACTACGCAGCAAGCACAATGAAAATTTATTTTACACCCCGTTTCTCACGTTTTCGTATACTCGGAAATAGGTCCTACGGCTCTTTGGTCGCCCCGTTCGTAATTTTTGGACAACTCTTTGGTCTTTTCCCATGGGACTTCTGGAAGTTAGTTAAGGGAGAACCCCGCAAAAAATGGTTGACGATCTTGAGTTTCTTTTACCGTTTCATCACCTGTCTCGTTTATTTGAGCTTATCATGCCTCTTCTCCAAAACAGTGGTGCAGAAAATGTTGTTTGGCAGCAATCGCTTGGATATTGACAAAATGATTGCTTTATTTTTAACTTTGCTAGAGGTTTTGTGCAGTATTTCAAACATTTTCGTATTCCTTATGATGAAAAGCAGGTTTGCGAAACTAGCGAAATCGTGGATCGAGTTAACCAGCTTGACGAATTCCGAATGCAATATTTCCTCCATTTTGAATTTATTGCTTTTGTTTTTGTTGCCAGTCTTAATTTTCCCAGTTTGGGCAGGTCTGAACAAAGTCGGTGATATTGCCAGTTTTCTACAGGTGTTTCAAATGGTTGTGGAACTGCTAATAATGATGTGTGGAGGGCTTTATCCTTGGATAATTTCCATATTTTCGGTCAAATTTTGCTCGTTATGCTTTGCAACGCTGAACAAAAGGCTACAAAAATACCAACAACGAGGAATAATGACAGACCAATATTTCCTTGAAATCCGTCGGATATACGAGAAGTTAGGCAAGTTAGAGTCCTACACTCAAGATGTTGTAGGCTTTTTAGCATTAGTAAATATCTTCGTTTTGTTGGCTTGTTTGTGTCTCGCTCCCTACACTATCCTATTTCCTGTAGTTGAGACCAGGTTGCTTCTTTTGAGGGTTGGATTTTTAATCCACGCTTTTATTCGAATTGGGACCTTCATTACTGCGGCTGACTCTCTCACCAAAGAGGTAAGTTTTTACTTATTACAGTAATTCTTTGTATATTTTAATCATTGTAGTATAATACTTCGCATTCTAAACTGTGGCTTTGTTCTTAGATTGTAACTTAACTCTATACTGTTGTTGAAGAAAGAATGTTTTCCTTATAAGGGCAATTCACTGCTATAATATAAATAAGTGTATTATGGATTGCTCACTTCTGTTTGAACCATCGTACGTTACAAAGTGAATCATCTTTAACTTGTAACGAACGATGGATTGTACACAAGCGAGTAACCAATAATATATTAATTTCTATTAGAACAGTTAAAAGCCCATGTAAGGAAAACCATCTTTCTTGAACAGGAGTGTAGAGAAGGAAAATATACCATGTTTCTTGTTGGGACATAGTTTGTTAGATATAAGACTTGATTCCTTTCATTGGCATTTGAAATGGACACTTGCAAACTAACATCATTGGGCAATTTACAAAAAAAACATATTCCAAGAAACCAATAACAATCTGAAAATGGCAAAATTGAAATATCCACCCTAAAAAAGAACCTATTTTGTGATCTTTGAATGAGTGGGTCTGCATTGTTTTGTATAGAGATGGGAGAAAAGCTAAGTTCATTCTGCACTTCAAAAAAGAAAACTCAAATAATCCCCTTGTGAATGTAGACTTCTGTATGGATGTTGGTTCTGTGTTCAGGAAAAGACATCGCTCACAGTTTTCTTTTGAGATGCTTGAATTTTTTAGAAGAGAACTTTGGTGCATGAAATGTATGAGTTAGCAGATGAAATTAATAACTCACATATTAGCGAAGGTATTAGGTTTTTTTATTGTATTTGCATTGCTTCTCTCATGGCAGCGCTCAAAGAGCATTTTCTAGGAGAATTGCTTCGTGTACAAAACCCGTCTGTTGAAGCCTCAGCATGCGTATATTTCGTGCTTTTTTCAAATTATTTTGTTGTTTCCTTTGCTAATTAATTTCAATTTAACAGAGATGGGCACAGTGGTCTAACGCAGACTTGGGTGCCCACTGGGAAATAAATGGTAGGGGCCCACTGTTATACTTTTATGGCGGTTATGGCGGTTTTATGGCAGATATGACTCCCATTAACCATTCATGTTTGCTCTGTGAATCTAAAGAAACCACCTGAAACTCTCAAATATGTGTAATGTATAAACAATAGGTCATTGATAGTCACCAACAACTTTCAAAAATGTTCACCCTCGATTTAGTCTATTTTTATCATATCAAAAACCAAAACTGGTAAAAGGGGCCGCCAAGTTCCGAATGGTTCGGCCCTTCAAAGGAGTGATATCAACACACCAAAACATTCGGCAAGTTAATCGCACTGCTTAATAGTTCGAATGTTAAATGAAAACTAGAACAATGCTACTTTCGGTAGCAATGTTCAAGTTTTCATTTAACGTCCAAAGTATTATTCGGTGCGATTGAGTTGGCGAATGTTTTGGTGTGTTGATATCACTCCTTTGAAGGGCTGAACCACTCTCAACTTGGTTGCCTCTTCACCAGTTTTTGGCTTTGTTTATTTTGCTTTGTTTTTAGAGTTGGTTTATTTTTCGTGAATTGGACGTGAATACAATTTCTTTGGCAACGTTCTGTAGATTTATCGTGCTACACTAGTGTGTGTCTAGGCACGCACGTCAGTATACACGTTGTCATTGTCCGAACTTTGGCTGTCCAATGAGAGACGATGCCGACAATACTAACAATGGTTATAACAATATTTTCGTACTTACGCGCCATCCCACGCCATCCTCGTTACACCCATAGGCTCCAAACCATAAAAGGTACGTGTGGTGTCGTCACGTGTGGCACCACAATAGTTAGCATTCCTTATTTCCTTTTGTTAACCCATCCTAGTTTAACACACTAATAGGAGTGCCATACATGTAACCTGTAACCATTGATTGGTATTGCTTACCATAGATGTGACACATGATCACTGTGTCACATGACACTTTATTATATAAGGCCTGGATGCCTAATAAACACGTCCATTCCTGTGCTTGCATTAAGTTGTGTTATAGTCGTTACTCTGCTGGGGGAACACCACGCAATAAGGCTACCAAGACAGTCCAGAATGGAGACCAGCCACCCCAGTGGAGTATTTTAAGATTTAATATAATTATTCCCCCTACCAACCATCTGCAGTGCTCCAATTTCGTGAGTTGGCAATTTCACTATTTAGGCAAAATAGTTTAGTGCCCGGTATGGGAATTAATTTAAATCTTAAATCTAAAAACTGTTGTTTGAGTGAGTGGAACTTGGTGTGGTTCGAATTTAATTATAGTTAAACAATTCGTTCCTTATTTGCTAGAACAGTGAGAGAAATTGCTTTGCTAATGCACAATTTGTACAAGGTTTGTGTCCCGAAGCAACGCGTCGGCTGTTTTCACCTATCTTACAATAATTAGGATAAGCAGAATAACACGCAAATAAATTGGGCCTTAGCATAGTGATGTGCCTTTTTTCTACACTGGCTGGCTGTGAGGTAAATTATCAAGTTAATTACCTAGTTAAGTTTAGTGAAACTTGTTCGGCTTGCAGGCTGCTTAAGCCGGTGGTGTTAATTATTTTTGCTTGAGAAGTAAATTAAATAATGGTGTTAAATCCTAATTATGAAACTTTTTGGGTAAGCAAATTGTAAAATTAGGTAGGCTATGAATTTGGAATTAGGCTTAGATGTTAGGCAATTCAATTATAGTCTCGAGTTGCTTAGTAATTAATTTTCCTAACTTGTAGTAATTTGTTTAAGCTTATTACTTGTGACATAAGTATGTCAGTTGCAGGTGAAATTGTGTACCACCTGTAGTGGCCGTCATTACTGACGTTACTTTTGCAAACGACGTAGTTGACGTTGCAGTTAATAATACCATTGTTTAAATTATTAACTTAAGTTTTAGCCTAAGTGCTAAGTTACAGACTCAGACGATATGGCAAAACCGTCTAGCCTGTTTGTTGAGTTTGACAATGAATGTGATACGTGGGACAAATACTCAACACGTATAAATTATTTCTTCAGAGCAAAGAAAGTTGCTGATGCAGATAGATTAGATATTTTAATGGCATCAGTGGGGAGAGTGATGTTTGACAACATTTTAAACATTATTTCCCCTAAGATTCCAACCGATTTTTCGTATGCTGAATTAGTTAAAGCTATTCTAAACGATATGGAGCCACTTCCTTCTGTAGTGTCAGAACGAATGAAATTCTTCAGAAGAGCTCAAAAGTCTGAGGAATCGTTAAATCTGTATGTTTCAGCTCTTAAGCTTCTAACTAAACATTGTGATTTCGACAAAATTAAGAACATCAACTGTGAGATGATTCGTGATAGATTCATTGGTGGTATTTTGTCTGAAAGAATTCAAATGGAGCTTTTAAAGAAAACTTTAAGTTTATCTGAAACAGTGTCTCTTGCTCTGTCTCTGGAATCTGCAGAGGCAGACCAAGCAGAAATTCGTTCAAACATCAAATCGGTAAATTATGTCACTAAAAGAAACAAAACTTCTAAGTTTTGACCTAAAACCGGTTCAGCTATCACTTATTTTTGCTGCGGACGCGATGGCCATGTAAAGTCTAGATGTAAGTATAAAGATTACATCTGTGGCCGGTGTCACACTCAAGGACACCTAAAGGTAGTATGTAAAAAAGGCCCTAGTGCTAAAGCACCTAAAGTAGACTCAAAATCATCCCAGAGTTTTACTCCCAAAAGTAAGGCTAAAAACAAATACAGCTACCGCAAAAAGGTTAATCTGCTTACCAAAAACGAATTTAGTGTGAGTCTGAAACTGAGGGTAGTGACATTAATAACCAATTTGATGATTCAACTAGTGAATTAGAGTCCGTAGAGGACTATCGCTTGCAAAATAACACCATCGGAGTAAGCAGCATAACTGAACAAGGTTCAGTTTCAGTTTAAACTAACAAAGTAGTCATTAACCAAATGAAAATATCTAAGTGGTACATTCCAGTCACTCTGAACGGAATTGAATTACTAATAGAACAAGATTCCGGTGCAGATGGAACAGTCATCTCCATGGACTGGTACAACAAATACTTTTCTAATGTGCCATTACTAAATAGCCCATACTCTATCAACTCGTACACTGAAGGGGAGGAGTTAGCCATGTTTCTAGTTAACCTAGAAGTTACTGTAAATGGCCAAACCGAGCATTGAAAAGAACGAGTTAACCAGGAAATTCAGCACCTTGTTGGTCTGGGTATTCTGGAGGCTGTGGAAACTTCCGAATGGGCGACCCCTCTGGTCATAGTTCACAAACCGAACGGTGACATACGTGTCATCGGGGATTATAAAACCACCGTTAATCCTCAGCTAGAGGTGGACCATTACCCAGTTCCCACAGCCGCAGAGTTATTTAGTCAGTTATCAGGCAGTGAGTGATACCTTTAGTTTGATAGATTTGAAGGATGCGTTCCTGCAAATTGAGTTGGATAAGGAGTCCCAAGCTGCTTTAACGATTAACACGCCTCTAGGACTTTTTAGATGGCTTAGAGTCCTTTAGGCCTTGCCTCAAGTCCAGGAATATTCCAGCGCATTATGACGCAAGTCACTAACAAAATTCCTAAGTGCATGCCGTTTTATGACGACGTTTGGTCAGTGGCAAAGGAAAATCCCATGACGAATCGTTGAACCAACTTTTGACTGCACTCCAAGATGCGGGAGCTAAACTTCGCATTGACAAATGCAAGTTATCACGGCCTGAACTCAAGTATCTTGGTCACATGATCAACGCTGAAGGTTTACACACCCTGCCAGAGGTTATTGAAGCCATTACAAATGCCCCTAACCCCACTAACATACAGGAGTTGCAAAGTTTCTTAGGATTTGTAAACCACTATTCAAAGTATCTCCCTAACTTGGCACATATTCTTGCCCCAGTGACCAGGATGTTAAGCCCCAAAGTTAAATGGATATGGGGAAGGATTGTGACAAGGCAGTAAAAACAGTTAAAGAACTTTTTGTTAAATCTAAGATACTGAATAAAGAAAGAAATCACAAGGTAAAGGGTAAATGAAGCAAGCAGTCTGCATTAAAGACTGGCCTTGTGAGGATACACAATACACAAGTCTGAGAAAGAAAGAAAAGACTACTGCCCCGACTGGGACTCGAACCCAGGACATCCCGTTTACTAGCCGGGCGCTCTAACAACTGCGCTACCGGGGCGGGTACTGGCTACAGGCTCCAGCCGAGCTAA
>JAHWFP010052020.1:182211-211853 GCA_023313725.1 Lithobius niger | reverse complement strand
TTAGCTCGGCTGGAGCCTGTAGCCAGTACCCGCCCCGGTAGCGCAGTGGTTAGAGCGCCCGGCTAGTAAACGGGATGTCCTGGGTTCGAGTCACAGTCGGGGCAGTAGTCTTTTCTTTCTTTCTCAGACTTGTGTATTGTGTATCCTCACAAGGCCAGTCTTTAATGCAGACTGCTTGCTTCATCTAAGATACTGGTTCATTATGACCCTAAAAAGAAGCTCAAGCTGGTTTGCGACGCAAGTCCTTATGGAATAGGTTCTAGCCTGATGCATGTAATGCCTAATGGTGAGAGCAGACCAATAGCTTTTACCTCCAGAAAATTAACAAAGGCAGAACAGGGTTATAGCCATTTTGACCGTGAAGCTTTAAGTGTAGCTTGGGGGATAAAGAGATTTCACGAAAACGTTTATGGCCAAAAGTTCATCCTTCAATCCGACCAGAAGGCTCTTCTTTGGATTTTTGGTCCCAAAAAGGGTATTCCCCAAATGGCAGCAGCGAGGGTTCAGCGTTGGGCAGTCCTTCTGAACGGGTATTCCTATGATTTTCAGCACATTCCTGGAAAGAAAAATGTAACAGCTGATGCATTGTCACGTCTCCCTCTCCCCAATGATGAGGAGTTTGAACAGGCTGAGGAGCAGTACAATGTATTAGCACTAGAAACCATTTCTAACTTACCAGTTTTAAATGAAACGTTAGTTGCTGAAAATCGTAGGGATCGTATTCTATGCAAAGTATTTAGATACGTTCACCATGGCTGGCCCAGTCATTGTGATGACCAGGATTTACTTCCTTACTTTACTAGGCGTACTGAAATAACTGTAGAATCAGATACTTTATTTTGGGGATTCCGAGTCATAATTCCCGCAGCCTTGCAGAAACAAATGCTTAAAGACTTACATAGTTCCCATCTAGGAATTGTTAAGTTAAAAGGTCTCGCACGAGCGAAGATCTGGTGGCCTTCTATGGACGCCGCAATTGAGCGCAAGCTAAAATCTAGTGCACACTGCCAAGAGTTCAAGGAAAACCAATCACCAGGTCCTAAACACACCTGGGAGTACCCGCTCAAGCCTAATGCTCGTTTTCACGCCGATTTTTGTGGCCCCGTGGATAATTACATGTTTTTAATCATGGTTGACGCCCATAGTAAAATCCCATTTGTCCACAAAATGAAAACCATAACGTCCAAAAAGTGATAGGTATTATGAATACCCACATTGCCGAATACAGTTTAATTGACGTACTTGTTACGGACAACGGCCCTCAATGGTGCCCGAGTTTGTTTTAAGATTGGCTAAAGTCCAAGGGTATTCGTCACCTAACGGGGCCAAGTTATTCGCCCTGGGTAAATGGCCTAGCAGAAGTTTTTGTCAAGAACTTTAAGAAAATCTATAAGGCTGCGAGAAGGGATGGTCTCGGAATACAAGACAGTATTAATGCATTTATAGAATCTAGCAGAATTACACTAAGTACTACCACTCAGGCAACAGCTGCAAAACTTTATTTTAACCGTGAGTTTAAATCACGAGTTGATTTATTGCTTCCGGATCCAGTAGCAAAAGTGAAAGAACGTCAACATAAACAAATTGCCAGTTCTCAAAATAAAACGTTGGTTAAGTTTACATTAAACACGCCCGTGTGGTATCGTAACTTCAGCCGCACGTCTGATAAGTTATGGCTACCCGGTACAATAAATGCCGTACTACCACATGAAATCTATAATGTACTAACACAAGCTAACATAGTTGTGTGTAAGGCAAGATGTCACTTACGATTGAGAGTTGTAGAAAGCACTGTAGACACAGTAGACGCGGTAATTTCTAGCGAACCGTTGTCTAATCTAAGTCCCGATAACTTTCCAAACGCAGCACGAAAAACAGCTAACTCAACTATGAATAATAAATCCGGTAATGAGGTGCAAAATGATCGTTCTTCCACCGTCAAGCCTAGCCACGTAGTTGTCACGCCAAATGACCGTACGAGAAAATCTATTGGTTCTCGCCCTACCAGTTTGTTTACGCCTCCGGCAAGGTTAATCACAAAGTCACCTGAGTGCACCCGCACCAGTCAATCAAAAGCAGACAGACGGCATAATCATGACAGTCATTCCCTTCAACCAATCACCGACAATCCAGTAGGCGGTGTCACCGATGAATGTGTCATTGAAAAAGATTTGTTTCCTCCCAACAGCGTTTCCCTTTTTGGACGGAATTTGGAAACTGATAACAGCGCCGTAGAGTCTGACACTATTCAGCAGACTCCAAAACCAGTAAACAAAAAATCCAAACGGAAAGTAATTTCTCCAGTTCAAGAGGTTGCTTTCGAAACTGAAACCAAAAGACGTTCTCCGGATTTAGGACGTCACTAACGACTAAAAAAAAGCACCTAACCGTTTGAATTTATAAATTAAAAACGCACTAATGCAACCGTAACTTCGTTGTGCCGTTTTAGTTATTCGTTAGCCTAACAGAAGGTTATTTTTAAATTGTGCTGTGCTGGCAAAAATGTCACGTTTCTCGTTATGTGTGCCCTGAACTAACAAGGTAAATTTTAATTGTTGTCGTGAGACAAACCTGTGTTAGTAACTTGTTATTCGTAAGAAAAATAGATTCCTTGGTTTTAGTCTTTATTATGTTTTTTATTTTCATGGTAACATAGACTTGTGTATGCATGGAGCCAAAGTAAAGTTAAGATGTAGATGTTCAACGAAACTGTAGCCGCAATATGCTACAATACTTGAAGTGCTGCAAAAAGTCTGGAAAATATTTCTTCAAAATTCAGCAAAATTCTCGACCTGAAGTCTTCAAAATTCAAAAGCGCAGCATAAATAAAAAAAATTGTTGATCATTGCCATGGTCTATATCCTAAAAATAAAGTAAGTAAATGTAAACTCTGTAAATTTAAGATAGCCAACCGTTTCACAGGCTATTCTCTAAAAATTTGTCTATTGAGTTTTGAATGTTAAAGTTAAGTTTTTTTTTTAGCTTTCAAAAATGTCAAGCTAGTATACTGTGAAAGTGCATTGATAGCTCTCTTGCTCTCTTAAATTAAAAACTTCTTCTTAAGGTTAGGCAGTGACTCACAATAGAAATATATGTTCATAAAAAAAATACACCTAATAGTTTCTTTTTGTTTCAGGAAGTTAGGAATTTTTTTTCAGTTTTTTTATTTCTCTGTCGTTAGTGTGGTGTCGTCACGTGTGGCACCACAATAGTCAGCATTCCTTATTTCCTTTTGTTAACCCATCCTAGTTTAACACACTAATAGGAGTGCCATACATGTAACCTGTAACCATTGATTGGTACTGCTTACCATAGATGTGACACATGATCACCTGGATGCCTAATAAACACGTCCATTCCTGTGCTTGCATTAAGTTGAGTTATAGTCGTTACTCTGCTGGGGGAACACCACGCAATAAGGCTACCAAGACAGTCCAGTACGCAGTTCATATCGTACTGCAGCCATTCGTCTAATTTCATAGCTGGAAGCCTTCCCGTTATCTCGGTATCGATGAATAATTACCGTATGGAAATTAACATGGGGATGAGCGGACTAGAATTAGCTAGCTAGTTACACATTTTCAACGTTATTGAGGGTCAGATTTTGCATTGAAAGCAGCTTAACTGGCATTCCTACACGAGTTAATTTTTGTGCTAGGTGGGTCATTGCTCTCGATTTCAACACAATTTAAGCTTTTGTACCGCATTTTTATTTTTCCCCAAGTACCTGAAATGTGCCCAACTATGCTTCAAGATATAAGACACTGTATGGCGCCGCGCTACAATGGTTTACAACCTCGACAATTGAACTGATGTGATGTTTGTTGTGATGATTGTTGCCTAACTTGGCGCAACACACTAGCGTGTGTCTAGATTTGTCATAATCTTTTCAAATGTGTTCTGAAGAAAACGAAGCAAACAGTGTGCATTAAAAACTGGCCTTGTTAGGATACAAGATCCACTAATCTGAGAAAGAAAGAAAAGACAACTGCCCCGACTTGGACTCAAACCCAGGACATCCCCCTGACCTGGGTTCGAGTCCCCGTCCAGGCAGTTGTCTTTTCTTTCTTTCTCAGATTAGTGTATCTTGTATCCTCACAAAGCCAGTCTTCAATGCAGACTATTTGTCTCGTTGCATTGAAGATTGCGTTATGTGTTTTTAAGAGTTTGGATTGAAACTCTATTCAGTCTATTTTTGCAATTGCACGAGTTACTTGAAACGGTTGCAAATAGCACACATCAGCAAATTCAGGATTAAGAGAAATCATACGTTGAGGTCACCAAAGATAAAAAGAATGGCCTTGCAAGATTCGCAATCAACAATAGTGTAAAATGTTTTTTAACATCGCTGTTGGCTTCAGAAATGTCGTAGCTTTCGAATATTACTATACTGAGATAAGAATTACCCACATTACGAATGCAAGCAGCAAACTGTGTGCAATTCTCTGCCATGCGTTGGATGGCTCCCATTCACCACCATTCATTCGGGTAGAACATTCTCGCTAAAAAACACCACAGTTTAAATTTTCAAATACAACAAAGTGGAATTTTTGGTTTGGGTTGTAAAACTTCTTTCCAGAGTAGGAATCCCAGTAACACATCATTCCCTAACCAGTAACCATCCTTTATCTTAACATCAAACGAATTCGTATTTGTTTACTAATGGACAATACGTTTCATCAAGACAATTTGTAAAAATTGTTATCCCTAGAGTAAATAAAATTAACAAAGGAACTGTTTGGGCTTCAAACCAGTGAATTTTTAAAGCCACGGTATACAAACATTGCTCAACATAATGATAACGGATTTGCTTTTTTTTATACAGGCTCGCAAAGGAGTTGACTACTTGTATGAATGTGGCCATCAACAATTATCACCCACTGCTCGATTCCAGGTAATTCCCATCTTAAACTTAATTTCACTTGCTGTTGGTGCGTGAGTGAGCCCAAAACCCATTGTTGTTTATTTATTTACTATTTTAATTATTATTATTTATTTTTTTTTTCGGAAATCATTACAAAAGATTTGTTATCCATTTTGATATGCACATTATTCACGCCATATTCAAATTAAATTTTGATTTATTAACATATTCCGACATACGTTTGATACAGTCGACACCTTCAAGTATTTACAATAATTTGCAATAATTTAGTGAATCACTATAGCAAGGAAATCCATGATTTAAAACTATACTGAATAAAAATAATAAAACTAAAAATCGTAAAGCCACTCCTTTTGAACAAACAATCCAAATAACAAACCCGAATCTTTATATTATTTCTATGATGTCCGCTTGACTTTTTATTATTTAGTTTATTAATAATAGAATAAACTAAATAATAAAAAGTCGAGTGGACATCATAGATTTATCATGCATCATTTCAAGCAAAGAAAAGAACAACCAGCTAAATATGTGAGTGTTGATCTTGGCTATAACTGAAACTGAAATCTTGCCATCCAAGCATAATTAGACCCAGTTTTAAGCGTAAAAATGGCCAGAACGACTGCAGCAATTGCTGCCTAATAAGTCCTCTGCCAGTTTTCAAATCATAATTTTTTTTTTCTAAAATAGATTCGTTGCGTTTTTAAAGCAGTATGACATTCTTAATAAAGTACAGTTTGGTTTTCAAGAGGGAATTCGAACTATCGAGGCACATAAAAATATTGACAATAAAATTAGTAAACGCTTTAGCGCCATTGCTATTGACTTAAACAACTCTTTTTTATTACTTTCGTTTCGTTTTGAGAACAGCAGTCACCTTAAAGTGATTAGTATTTATTATTAGTAGTAATAGAGTTACCTGGCATAAAATTCCGCCAGTCTAGATGGTTCCCACGAAATGACGCATCCTAGGGCATGATACGTATCAAAAACATTTTGTATCACATGGCATCCCACAACAGTCTAAATCAAGAGAAAGCTTGCAAAGCTTGGTCAAATTTATGCCGGTTTAGCTGACTCCCACGAAATTACACAGTGACTTTTGTATCTCAGGCCATCCCAGGACAGCACGTCTGAATTATAAAAATTACTTATTGCATGCGTAAATTAAATATTATTATAACCTTAGATCACATACGAAGGTGATGTATATCATTAACACTTAATTTATACTTAGTTTATACTTATACTGCAACGATCCGAGCGTAGAAGTCGTTGTTAAATATATAGCGGGAACGAAAACCTTTCTCATTACTAAAATGAAAGAAGTGCATTCGACGACTACCATTTTTGACATTCCTTACGAAATGGAAAAAGATTCGACCATCGCGGTACACACGGTCGAAAATTTTGATACGGAAGACATTTATTTCCAGTTAGATTTCCACGTCACGTTTCGATAGTTTTCATCCTGTCTAAAACAGCTTCGTAATTACGAGTCTTAGACAAGGCGCTAAAGAAAAATAAACAAAAGTGCCCGCACCAACTCTGGTCAAATTTTGCACGCGTTCGTAATTGTATTTGATTCTCGACCCCAAATATTTAACCACGGACCGGGGAGGACCCATGTTCCCAAAACTATTGAAATAATAGGGTTCGCCAGAAATGGTAGAATAGGTGACCCAGTGACTTCCGTCTCCATCGTGGAAATCCTCCAAGTTTACGATTCCGTTTTCGCCAGTAGGCCTAAGTTTTAAGGGAAGCGTGTCTTTACTAAAAGTACCTCTAAATTTCGGAATTTTCATTACTTTAGCTAATCCATTTAAATCAAAGTTAGTTAAAGGTTTATCAAAGTCTATTAAACCTTGGGTGGCGTTAAGTAAAGACCATTGCCACGGGGCATGCTTCGTTTTTGTCTTAGTTTTTTTTTCTTCGAGCCAGAACCTTCCACTTGCTTGTGATGTCGCACGAGTTCAGCTAGAATTTTTACATCGTTTTGCGCCTTTTTTACGCCAGATACCACCCCAGCAGTTCCTCCCGCCAACCCTTCAATACCTGCTAAAATCGGTCCTAACAATGCTAACGGAAAAAATCCCCTTTCCTTTTCCGCGATCTTGTTTTGAGTGCCATATCTTTTTTATTATTATTATTATTTAATAAACAACTTCGACTTTGCCTCTTTCCAACTTTAGATTCATTTTCCTATCACCAATGAGCAGAGCGTGACAGGTAGTGTTAGCTGGCACGGCGGCCCTAAACTTCAGTTTGACTTGTACATCCACGATTCCGGATTGAAGCCGTTCGGACTGTTTGGAGCAATCCAACACCACGAGAGGATAAGTTTTCTTGAGCTGTAGCAAGTCGAAACTCAAATCGTTAGTGTCGTAGCAAAGCTGTCTAAATTGCTGTGCCATTCTGTACAAGCCTACGTACTCTCCAGTCGCAAAATTAGCGTTCAAATCGAGAAACGGATAACGCTCAGAATTTAGTCACGTGAGCATCTTGCAGACTGCAGTGATCGAACACGCCTGGGGTTTTAAGTAAAGAGTCCTGTCTGTTAGTTTGAAAAGCTAGAACTATCCACCTAGGTTTTTCGACCACGGAAGTAGTCAGCATGCGCCAAGTGAAGCTGGTATTTTGAGGGAGCTCGCAGCTATCGTAATGCCAGTGCCTAAATCCCAAATCTACCGTCACTCCATGGTCGATGAGATTGTACAGTTGAAGTTTTTGCTCGTCCGAGGCCACTACGTGGGGAACGAGCCAGCTGATGCTATTCAGAACGATTTTGCCATTGGCCGCGGCCGCCGCTTTGAAGATAGCATTCGTGTCACTAGCTCGCATGAGTGTGAGCACGTGTTTAGTTTCGTAGATTAGCTTATCATAATTTTCGAAAAATCCCATGACATGTTTCAATGGGATGGCGAAAGTAAAACTTCCCTTGGGAGTTGTTTCAACGATGATGAACGTAGGCTGCTGTTTAAACCCGTCGTTGTTGGTTAGTTCAGCGTCGACGAAAGCTGCACTATCCAGCGCCTAACACTGACTGAGTAAAGCCGGTTGCTCCGCCGAGCCGTAAGTGATCAGTCCCTTCATTAGAGTACTGAACCCCGGATAATTTAACTCATCGACTTGTTTATCGCCTAGATGGTATTTGATATTAGAAAACAGGAACATAGGACCATTATTAATCAATGACGCTACGTCAGCGTCGGCGTAGGCCGAGTCATCGTGTTTCAGCTACCTCCCTTTAATCAGGAGGTAACTGTTGCCAACGTGTAGAAATAAATCTTGGTTTTCTACGTGTATGCAGATTTCTGAATTTACGTTGTTGAGATTAGTGCCAACGATAGGATTTTATTCGTGATAGGTGTAAGATTCGACGGAGGAATCGTACACCAAAGGTTCGTTGATTTTTAAGTAACCTCATACTACGCTCATTTTCTGGGTGTTGTTATAAATTTGACGAAAGCTTCGTTTTTAGATGTTAAACCGTTTGTTTTTTATTATTTGAATTAAGAAAGAGTCCTTTCCCTTCTTTTCCAAACACGATCATTTTATCCTTTTTTTTTTTATTTTTTAGATCTCAAATGAAGTCGCACCGTTAGAGTTTCTCCGTTTAAATCCGACGGTTCGTTAGTCTGAGACGTCAGCCAAACTCTTATATTTATGATTAAGTTGGTAGTAACTGGAAGATAAATTAAATTATGAGGGGACTCTATGATTTTGAAACCGGGAGGGGAATTGGGATAAAAGGAATATAAAGTAGGCTGAGTGTCGTTGTTTAGGTAAGAATTGCCAATTATATTAACGTGTACGAAAATTGTGTTGATACTCATAATGTCGATGGTGTTTTGACTTTCTCGACTTTTCACATAGTTGCCTAAGTCAAGTCCCAAGACTGGACCTAAACTGTTGTCACCCGTAAAGGATATTCCGTAGTTCGGATCGGTAATTATCAAGTCGGTTCTTAAAGTGTTAAGATTCGGAAGAATTGTAATAGCATCCTCGTTGTGACCATTCGCATCTATCGCCGATTTGAAAAATTTATTCAAATCCTCTATTTCGTAAGCACCCGGAGTAACTACCACTTTCTGCCAGGAGGCGCCAGCATCGGTCATGTACTTGATTTTGTTATTTTTTGAGGTAACGTTGTGTACGCTGTTATAAGTGTCTAAATTAAGCAGAGCCAATTCGTAACTTTTTTCAGAGTCTAAATGAATCGGTGTGTTTAGATTAATTCTCAAATCAGAGTTTTTGCCGGTGAAAATAATTGAACAGGAATCCATGATATTGCCCTTTTTTTTAAAAGTGATGTATATTGAAAGATTCGAAATCTGAAAGTACCGACCAATTCATCCGAGCATCGATGAAAACGAAAAACAAAGTAGCAAAAGGTACTTTCCCATCCTCCTCCAGATTGACGAAAAAACCGGAAGTGACGTCATTACCCCCACTTTTCATCATGTGACCGGAAGAGCATCATTACCCCCACTCTGATCACATGACCAGAAGTGACATCATAGGATGAAGCAAAAAGTACTTTCCCACCCTCCTCCAGATCGACGAAAGCCGGAAAACAGATAGTAAAAAGCACTTTTCCACCCTCCTCCAGATTAACGAAAAATGGAAGATACGTCCCCACTTTTCATCAGGCGATCGGAAGTGCATCATTACCGCCACTTTTATCACGTGACCGGAAGTGGGGAGTATGTAACGTAATATCGCATTACTACCCTACTTATGTATACGCAATCGTTCAAAAGTGGTTCAGTGTCTCATGTCCTTTTCGTCAAAGGTGCACTCGAATCAAACAACATGCTTTAACAATGCTTGACAGGTGGGACTTCGTTGAAAAGTTTGACATTGTTACCATGCTTTTAAACAATGGTCCCCAAAAGTGTGTTGATAAGTTGAACCTTTTGAACTTATTGCCACATTTTTAAACAATGGTCCATATAAACGCCGTAATGTCAATTCGTTTAGGAGGAGTTGTTTTTACTTAAAAAAACATAAATCCTTCCGGTATGTCGTGCGACCCGTGAGAATAGCGTTTGCAACATTTACATAGGTTAGAGTTAATGTCACAAAATCATCTCGCAGGAAAGAAAAAAAACAAGAAAATGACTGTGTATAGGCAACATTTACATACGTTTGAACTAATGTCGTAAAACTGAGTCATGCAGGAAAGCCTAAAGGGATTTATGTCCCTTTAAGGGGGCCGAACCTAACTGTAGACAACGAGAGGGTCAATTCAGCTGGAAGGAATCCAATGTAAACCCAGGATCTTTGCCATGCCACAATCGATACATACTTTTGAACAATGGTCCATCGAATACTGGGATAACAATTCGTTTAGAGTAGCAGTTTGTAGCAATGAAAACCAAAACGTAGGGGAAACTACCTGTATTTCTCCTTATTACGTTGTAGGGGCAGTAGAGGAAGTTTTGAGTATTGTTGAAAGCGGTGGAATTAGCGAGGAATTTTTCATCCCTTACAATAGTGGCAAACGGTGCGAGTAGGGTAAAATACGATATTAAGTCAGCTAGTCACCCCCCACTTCCGCTCACCTGATAAAAGTGGGGGTAATGATGCACTTCCGCTCACCTGATGAAAAGTCTGGGGTAATGGCGACCTTCCATTTTTCATTAATCTGGAGGAGGGTGCTTTTTTACTACCTTTTTTCCGGCTTTGTCGATCAGGAGGAGGGCTGCTACAACCTACGATTCCGGTCACCTGATGAAAATGGGGGTAATGATCCACTTTCATTCGCCTGATGAAAAGTGGGGGTTTCATTTTTCATCAATCTGGAGGAGAGTAGAAAAGTGCTTTTTACTACCTTTTTTCCGGCTTTCGTCGATCTGGAGGAGGGTGGGTTGCTAAATCATACGATACCACTTCCGATCACCTAATCAAAATGGGCGTAATGTTGCACTTCCATTCACCTGATGAAAAGTAGGGATTCGTCTAACTGGAGCAGGGTGTCTTTTAAAACCTTTTTTTATCATATTCATCAAGACAGCAGACGGTGAAAAAGTGTCTTTTACTACCATTCATACGTTTTCGTCGATCTGGACCTCCCATTGCGTCATTTCCGGTCACGGGATCAAAGTGGGGGTAATGACGTAACTTCCGTTCACATGATCAAAGTGGGGGTCTGGAAGAGAGTGCCTTTTACAACCTTTTTTCGTTTTCGTCGATCTGGTGGGCCTTATTTTATCCCTTTCTTTTATCTGGAGCAGGGCGGAAAGTGCTTTTTTACCTCCTATGGCGCCGTTTATCGGATTAAAAAAGGGAATTAAAAAAAGAAATGGACTATTGTTCTTTTATCCTCACTGGCAAAGACTCTGACTTGACATTTAATCTAAATACTCCGATTCATTTAGATCCTGAAAAAAAGCTACGAATTGGCGCTTATTAATTTAGACACGTATAACAGCATATACAACATCGATACAAAAAATAACAAAATTAAATACACCGCAGATGCTGGTATAACTTGGCAGAAAGTGATAGTCACCCCCGGAACTTACGAAATTGAAGATTTGAATAAATTTCTCAAAAACTCGATAGATCAAAATGGTCATGACAGGGAAGCTATTTCGATTCTTCCTTACGTAAACAGTTTAAGAACCAACTTGATAATTAACGATTCAAAATACGGAATAGCCTTTACGGGTGAAAAGAGCTTGGCTCGAGTCTTGGGGTTTCATTTAGGAACCTACTTGAGGAGTCTAGAAAGTCAAAATACCGTCGAAATAATAAATATAAACACAATTTTTGTGCACGTTGACATCATTGGAAATTCTTACGTAAATGGTGATACTCAACCCACTTTATATTCATTTTATCCAAATTCAACTCTGGGTTTCAAAATCATCGAGTCTCCGCATAATTTAATCTATTTACCCATTACTATGAACTCAATCAGAAGTATAAGAGTATGGCTTACATCTCAGACCAACGAGTCGTTAAATCTGAATGGCGAGACCCTCACGGTTCGACTTCATTTAAAATCTAAAAATTAAAAAAAAGGGCAAGATGCTCGTGTTTGGAAAAAAAGGAAAAGGATTCTTTCGTAATAATAAAAACTTTAATAATAATAAAAACACGATCAGTTTAACGCCTAGAAACAAAGTTTTCATCAAATTTATAACAACGGCTAGAAAATGAGCGTTGTAGAAGACTATTTAAAAATCAACGAACCTTCGTTGTACGACTCGTCTATCGAATCTTACACCTATCACGAGTATAATCCCATTGTCGGTACGAATCTCAACTACGTAAATTCTGAAATCCGAATACACGTGGAAAACCAAGATTTATTTCTGCACGTTGCCAACAGTTACTTCTTGATTAAAGGCAGGTTGCTGAAGCACGATGACTCGGCTTATGCAGATGTTGACGCGGCGATGTTGATCAATAATGCGCCCATGTTCCTGTTTTCTAATATAAAATACCATCTAGGCGATAAACAAGTAGACGAGTTAAATTATCCGGGATTTGGTACCCTAATGAAAAGGCTGCTCTCTTACGGATCGGTGGAACAGCCGGCATTGCTCGGTCAGTGCTGGGCATTGGATAGTGCAGCTTCCGTCGCAGCTGATCTAACCGACAACTTGGGTTTCATACAGCGGCACGCGTCCATCATCGTTGAAACAACTTCCAAAGGAAGTGTTACATTCGCCATTCCCTTGAAACACATCATGGGATTTTTCGAAAATTACGACAAGCTAATTTATGGAACTAAACACGTGCTCACTTGCATGAGGACTAGCGATTCAAATGCCATCTTCAAAGCTGCAGTCGCGGCCAATGGTAAAGTTGTTCTCAGTAGCATTTCTTGGCTCATCCCCCACATTACCGCATCGGACGATCAAAAACTTAAACTTTACAATCTCATAGACAACGGAACTACAGTGGATTTAGGATTTAGACACTGGCATTATGATAGCTGCGAGCTCCCTCAAAATACCAACTTTACCTGGCGCGTGCTGACTACTTCCGCGGATGAAAAACCTAGGTGGATAATTCTAGCTTTTCAAACAAACAGACAGGACGCTTTAGGTAAAAATCCGACCGTGTTCGACCACTGTAGTTTGCAAGACGCTCACGTGACTCTAAATTCCGAAAGATATCCGTTTCTCGATTTGAATGCTAATTTTGCTACTGGAGAGTACGTCGGCGTGTACAGAATGGAGCAGCAATTTAGGCAGCTGTGTTACGACACCAACGATTTGAGTTTCGACTTGCTTCAGTTCAAGAAAGCCTTTCCACTCGTTGTGTTGGATTGCTCCAAACAGTCCGAGAGGCTTCAATCTGGAATCGTGGATGTACAAGTCAAACTGAAGTTTAGAGCAGCGGTGCCAGCTAACACTGTCTGTCACGCTCTGCTCATTGCGACAGGAAAATGAATCTAAAGTTGGACCGAGGCAGATTCGAAGTTGTTTATTAATAAAAAAAAATATGGCGCTCAAAACTAGACCGCGAAAAAAGAAAGTTGGCTTTTTGCCGTTGGCGTTGCTAGGGCTGATTTTGGCCGGAATTGGTGGGTTGGCGGGGGGACCACGGGGGTGGTATCTGCCGTAAAAAAAAGCACAAAATGACGCACAAATTTTAGCTGAACTCGTGCGACATCATAAGCAAGTGGAAGGTTCCGGCAAGAAGAAAAAAAAGCGAAGCGAGAAAAAATTGCCCCGTGGCAAAGGTCTTTACTTAAGAACACCCAAGGTTTAATCGACTTTGATAAACCTTTAACGAACCATGATTTAAACCGATTGGCTAGAATAATGAAAATTCCAAAATTTAGAGGTACTTTTAGTAAAGACATGCTTCCTTTAAAAATTAAGCCTACTGGTGAAAACGGAATCGTAAATTGGAAGATTTCAACGGTACGATTATTATTATCGTACCACTGTGTCTCCGTAAGATCTTACAATAGAAGATATTACGAGAGATTTACAAAGTCACTGGGTAGCCTATTCTACCATTTCTGGCGAACCCTGTTATTTCAATAGTTTCGGCAACATGGGTCCTTCCCGGTCCGTGGTTAACTACTTGGGACCGGGAATCAAATACAATTACGAACGCGTGCAAAACTTTGACCAAATTTGGTGCGGGCACTTTTGTTTATTTTTCCTTAGCGCCTTCTCTAAGGCTCGTAATTACGAAGCTGTTTTAGATAAAATGAAATCTATTAAAAAGTGACGTGCAAATCCAACTGGAAATAAACATCTTCCGTATCAAAATCTTCGACCGTGCGTACCACGATGGCCGAATCTTTTTCCATTTCGTAAGGAATGTCAAAAATGGTAGTCGTCGAATGCGCTTCCCTCATTTTAGTAATGAGAAAGGTTTACGTTCCCGTTATACATTTAACAACGACTTCTACGCTCAGATCGTTACAGTATAAAATTGTTTTACGTATTAAACCAGAACTTGTACTTATGTAGGTCATGATAGATCCGGAATTAACGAACCAGTCGACTTCTTTATGCAAAGGGCTTTTCATGCAGAAACTGATTTTCATGAAACAATTTTCGTGCACAAATTTCTTCGTAGCCGCGTCACTAGGTAAAGTCGGTTCGCTTATATTTCTAATCGGTTTGTTCGAGGCATCGAAGTATACCTTCTGATCGTCTTGTATCAAGCAATTGTTGTCGATGAATACCTTCGTAGCGGCATCACTCGGTAAAGTAGGTTCGCTTAGATTTCTTATCGGTTTGTTAGTTGCGTTGAAGTATACTTTTTGCTCATCCTGTAATATACAATTCCTGTCAAAGTAGACTTTTGTCGCCGCGTCTGCAGCGTTCCGAGGGAAAGCCACGTCCTTAATTTGCTTCTTCTTCGCGTAGAAATTTCCGTCAGACCCGTCTACGTACAACATGTTTTTTTCGATGGTGGAAGCCGATTCGTCGGAGAAGTCGGTTTTAAGTTTCTGACCGTCCGTACAGATCTGAGAATAATTGACGGCGTCTTCGGGTTCGATAGCAGCTCCTACTTTAGTTAACTACTTGCTTTGCATATCGTAGTTGTTTTCGGGAGTTAAAACATATCCGAGTCCTGGCTCACCTCTCGGACCGACTGCGATCGAATCATCCTCTCTCGCTCTTTTCAATGGTTGTCCAAACTTCTTGACCGACACCCTTTTTTAAACTTTCAAAAAATATTTTATATATATAATAAAAGGAATAACCGTGAAAGAAAATGTCTCAACCATCCTGGCAAACGAATCTTTCCAATCTCTTGCAAAAAAACTTGCTGAAAGTTAAAATCGAGAATGGTACAAAGATTAAAAACGACGTAAAGTTTTCCTTCTCTCCTTTCGTACAATTTAAGGATTTAAAGGGTTCGGGGACTCCCGTTTCGGACTAAAAATAAAAATATAAAGGCTGGATTTCACCTAGCAACCCGGAAACTCAAAAACTGTTGAAAAATCTTAAACGGTACATCTGTACGAAACTAGATATCGATTTTGACGATCAAAAACCCACGTCTTTGACTACATTCAATTTTCCCAATTCTATGCATTCGGCTTCTTCCTGTTACTCCTCTGATGAAAAGGCGAACGAGGGTAACGGAGACAAACCACTCTGTCTTAGAACTTGGGTGTACGAGAATATTCACAAAACTAAAGGAAAACTTGATAAAAATGTTATTGACAAACCGTGATTTAACTTGCCATCTTTCAACGCTTTAAGTCTGACAGAAGACAATGGAAAAATTACCGTGGTGTACGTCACCGACGGGTCTCCCAGCAACATGAAATTATGGTGCAACGTAGATTTTGGAGTAGCTCATTCCGATACTTCCAAGAAATTTACCGTCGATGACTTTATGGGTTTGGCATCTCTGTAAACATTAAAAAAAAACGCAGTGGAAATTAAAAACTACGACTTTTTCGTACCTAAGAAAGAACCTACAAATCATCTGTTCCTACCTTCGAATATCAGATGTCTAATTATAGGCCCAGCGAATTGTGGAAAAACTAATTTGCTGCTTAATTTCATCTGTAATGAAAGATGGCTAGACTACGATCGATTATATATTTACAGTAAAACTTTATGTTAACCAAAATACAAAGCTTTGCAGTCTGTATTTACCGAAATTGAGGAAAAGATTGGACAGAATGTAGCATTTTTTCAAGATTCTCAAATTGATTTAAATCCGCCCGAAGAACTAGACCCAAAATTTCGAAAGCTGATTCTTTTTGACGATTGCCTTTTTGGACAAACAAAAAAACGTCGAACGTTACTTCGCTCAAGGACGTCATTCAAACACCGACGTTTTTTATTGCAGTCAGTCCTACACGAGAATTCCTAAACAAGTGGTCAGAGACAACGCAAATTTATTAATCCTTTTCCCCATGGATGAGTTAAATTTGAAACACGTTTACGAAAATCACGTTGACCCCGACAAGGAATTTTCGGACTTTAAAACGTTGTGTAGAGCGTGTTGGAAAAAGCCTTACGGGTTTTTATCAATTAACAAAACGTTAAACAAGGGGAGATACAAACGTTCGTTTTTACCTATTAAACAAAAGATCCGTTATAAAATAACACTACCAAGTTCGCTAAAATTCACAACTCGGACTCGTGCTTAGTCCAACAAATTTTCGATACCACCCAGATATCTTCATCAGGCCTTGAGGATTTTTCTGCTTTCTACATCAACAACATCGTTGTTTACTTCGTTGTTCACTACGTCGTCTGCTTTGCACACTTTTGCATTCGAATTCGGCCGCGACCGCAGCCTCCCGTATTTATTGGGCTGCATGCGCTGTGCACTCCTGAGTCCCCATTGATGGTTCAACCGCTCGCTGAGTTCTCTTCCTACTAGGTGTGTAACTCTAGGGAAAGCTGGGCCTTGGATGTTCATCAAAAGCTCCCCGTTCATTTCATGTTGTTGAATAGCAAGTGATTCTAGGCAACGGAGGTGGGAATCTCGTGCCGAATTCGACTTGAGCAGGGTGCTTGTGCCTTTCCAGTCCACCTCATGCTTCAAAGATTTGCAGTGGACTGCGATGCCGTTGTCATCCTTTTCATTCCTCACGTTGGCCATATGCTGGGCTACCCTGGTTCGTACACCTTTTCTGGTCTCTCCAATATAAACAGCATCGCAGTCTCTGCACGGAATCTTATACACTGCTTCTTTCGTATTCTGAACGGCCCCCATTTTCTCTTCGTCCTGCGATTTCAGTGTCTCACGCTTGCCTTCCACTTTGTTGGACTAAGCACGAGTCCGAGTTGTGAATTTTAGCGAACTTGGTAGTGTTATTTTATAACGGATCGATCTTTTCACAGTATGAATTGCAGCAATGTTTTTCGAGTCATTAGGGATGCACATTCTAAACAAAAGAATGGAGACGAAACGAGTAAATCGCAAAACTCAAAAGACGTTTAACTAAAAAGTTTCTAAATCGACGTTTGGGCGAGAGAGGGCAAGAAGAATCGCTACAAGAATTTTTTAAGACGGTAGTAAACACCCTGACACCGGTGCCGATTAACAACACTCCGATTAAAAACACTCTAGCCACGCCAATTAAAAACAATCTAGCCACGCAAACTACCCCGATTAAAGAGGTAGAAAGTGACGACTACGAAACGGATTTATCGTTGACTCCTTCCGACGTCGCTAGTCCTCCCACTTTCAGTCTCACCGAATATTCGAGTCCTCCGATAATGCAAATTTCTTCCGAGGCCGAATACGCCTGTACGAGCACCGGCCCTAAAGTTATCCCCTCATATTCCGCGGTGCAGGCTACATGCATTTATACCTCCCACCCATTCCCCGGAGCTTCCCCACATGCCCACTCTCCGATCCCTCGATAGTTTGTTACCCAGTCATGTTGTTGGACCAACGGCTGCGTATTTCTTAACAGCATTTTTCGAAAACCCTAACGAAACTGATTCGGTATTCGGACTTTAGTACGACACGAAAAAAAGGCGAGCTGACCATGGGGAATAAAGTGGTTAAAATTTTTGAAAATGATATAGTGGTCGGGGGGAAGCAGTATACGGGGAGACGCGCGCTTTGGAGTTTGCTAGTTTCTAGAAAGTTGAAAGAACCCTCCTACTCACCAGAAGTTAAAGCAGCTTACGCGGACATGTTACAAAATACCGACACCATTTTTTTCAACAACGATTCAAAAACTCGTAAACCCAAATCTAATCGTAGCACCAAGTATGTAACGATGGTTCGTCAGATTTGGGAGGATATGAAAAAAAAATCTAAGAAAAAGGGTGGTGGCATGGTTAAAAAGGCGGGTAGCAGAGTAGATTACAAATATTACGACGATCCTAACGACTTGATAAAGAGACTCAGGCTTTTGTACGAGTCTGCATCGGCCGGTCACGATGAACATAGAAACGAGATGGTCGAAATTTTATCAGAAATACAGCAAAGACAAATCATAACTGCACGGGAGAAAAAGGTGGCTTATCAAAATTTAGGTTTGGATTTTACGTATAAAACAAAAGAACTATCAAGATGAGGTACTGCGTCAAATGTAGGCGTCTCACAGCTAACGGCCCCGAGCCGTCCGTTATTATAATCGCAAAAAATAACAGACAAATGGAAGTTTTATTTTGCGAGGTATGTGGAACGAAAAGAGCTTTTTTTGTCAAATCTGGGAAATGAATCGTAAATAAAATCATAGATACGTTACCGCTCGAACTGCATTTGCCCGGCTACCAATACTGCAGTCAGGGAACCAAACTAGAAAAAAAGATTGGCTCGAGGAGATCCTGGGATTAATCAACTAGATGAAGCGTGCAAAGAACACGATATAGCTTACTCCGTGAGCTAGGATTTAAAAGATCGGCACGTCGCCGATGAAGTTCTCGCTTTCAAAGCTCAAAGAGTGAGAGATGATCCTTCTCTGACGTGGCAGGAGAAACTAGGCGCTTCAATTGTTAAGAAGATCAAGAAAACGAAACTAAGATTCGGAATGGGAAATAAAAAAAATGGAACAACTCGTAAAAGAACTTCACAAACCAGCGCGAAAAAATTTTCTGAGACATAAAGTGATTGTACTGAGCTTGAACGATCTATGGCAGGCTGACTTGGTGGAAATGATACCATACGCTAAGCTTAATAAAGGGTTTAACTACCTATTAACCTGTATTAACGTCATGTCCAAGTTTGCTTGGGCTATTCCCCTTAAATCTAAATCCGGTATAGACGTTACCGAAGCTTTCAAAAAAATACTCGTGGGAGCGACACCCCCGAAAAATTTACAAGTTGATTTAGGTAGCGAGTTCTACAATAAAGACTTCAAAGGACTCCTTAATCGTCACAACATCAACATGTACTCTACACATTCGGAGATGAAGGCGAGCATGGTAGAACGATTCAACAGAACCCTTAAAACTCGGATGTGGAAAAGATTCACCGAACGGGGAAGTTATAAATGGGTAGATATTATCGACGAGTTAGTTTCCCAGTACAACGACACCGTCCATTCTACTCGAAGTTGAAACCGAGGGAAGTAACCAGGCAGCACGAACCGTTGCTAAGACGAGCAAAACCTAAAGTACCGTCTAAAAAACCAACGTTTGTCGTAGGAGATAAAGTCAGAATTTCAAAAGTCAAAAAAATTTTCGATAAAGGGTATCTCCAAAATTTTACCAATGAAGTTTTCACGATTCGCAAAGTGCAAAAAACTGATCCGGTAACTTATCTTTTAAAAGACGAATCGGGCGAACCCATTCTCGGGGGTTTCTACGAACTGGAAATTCAAAGAACATTCGTTCCGGACTTGTTTTTAGTAGAAAAAGTACTACGTAAGAAGAAAGGAAAAGACGGAAAAATGCTCTACTTTGTCAAGTGGAAGGGGTACGATTCAAAATTTAATAGTTCGACCGATAACATTAGCAACCTTTGACCCGTCTAAATATGTCCGGGTCTAAAAAAATGTGGAAAAAAATATCATTACCGATTCGGTAAGGATATTTTTTCTCGCATGTTTTTAGACCCATTATATTACATCAATTTTCTTCTTTTAGCAGCTGCCTTTTTCCCCAACCTATCTCTTCTCTCTTCAGCAGTTTCTGTCGCACATTTTTTAGCAAAAGCGGCAGCCATTTTCTCCAACCTAGCTTTTCTCTGTTCCATAGTTTCTGTCGCACATTTCTTACGAAAAGCAGCGGCTCTTTTCCTCTTATTAGCCTCTATTTTTTCTTCTTCGCTTTGTCTCGGTATTTCGCGGATCGATTCCTCCTCGTCTTTCACTAGTGAAGCACGCTCTTCAGCTTCTTCATCCTCCATCGGATCAGTTATGTTGTCTACAAAACCGTGTGCTATGCCGGTTCTGTAGTATGCGTGCGCTAACGTATGTATTCAATCGTCCAACACGAATCGCTTATCGTCGTAGGGAGATACGGATGATTTTGAAATTTCAACCGTGGCGAGCTGATGATCCTTACTTTGAATGCTTCTCCACGTGGCTTTCGATGATGTTTTCGAAAATAGCACTTTTTTGTAGTCTTCGTGGCAGAGACTTTTTTGGATAAACGCTTTACTAATCCCTTTAGCCTTTCTAACACTGTCTTCCCCGACTAAAAACGAGTACATTTTTGCTTTCAAACCTACAAATTCTTTCGCCGGGATGCCGGCCGTCTCATCTTTCATTTTCCCCAAGACTTGTTTGTTTTTAACGCTGTATAGATGATGCAATGGATCGTAATTGCTAGTGTCGAATCTGTCTAGCTCAGTTTCCATATCCCGATAAAAATCGTCAGTCTCTACCTTGTAGAACAGACTGTCGGTGTCTGTGAAAAGTAAACGCGCGCGGTCTCCATATTTCGGATGCATGAACTCGTAGTGAAATTCGTACATCGTAAGTTTGGAAAGTTCGAGGATGCAGAAACCGGAGTAAGTCGGTAAGTCGCACTTGACGTTGCGAAGCTTCAAGTTTACCTGTACGAGATTTTCGTTGAGGATTTTGAAGGAATACGCGTGTGGTAGAGTGCTGTACTTGATTGATTTTTTTGGATCGGTGGTCAATTTAACGGATAAACGCTCCGATTTGTTTTTCATGGTTTTTCCGAATACCGAATTATTTTTCAATTTGAAAAAGTCTTTTTCGAACGTCGTCGTAGCTAGTTGACGCTTCTCGGTGTTAAAGTCTATGTAGGATTTTAGCCATTGCTTCTGACGAAATTTTAGATTTCTGCAGATGTCCTTCAAAATTAAACCGTGTTTCAAGTAGAATTGTAAATTCTTGTAATGAACTACGTAGTTTTTCTTCGGGAGCAGATTGGTCGTCAGTTTGGAAGTTGAAAAGATCATCTTGTTTCCTGCCATTTCTTTCATGAAGGGAGACACGAGTTTCTGCATTATTTTAAACTTTTCCGGCGCTAAAGGATAATCGTTGTGATCCTCGTGCAGCTCGGGTGGATAGTCCAAGTCTACTTCCAATATGTAGCCCTACTCCGAATTTTTTTCGACCGACGCTAAACGAAATTCGAGAATTTCTTTCCTCGTCAGCCAGCTAAATCGATCGTAGGGAAGGAATTCCGTCATGGCTAGCCCGTATAAGTTGTTGACTTCCAAATCTACTAGATACAGACTAGGTAAATTGTTGTCATAAGTATCTGGTAGATATTTGTTATTGGTGATCGAGTGCCTTTTCGACACAAAAGTTGTTCCACCTCTGATACCGGAAGTTATAAAGTTATGCTCATGCGTAAACAGTTCTAGTGCGGCTTTGGTTTTTTCAACGCGGCTGCCCAACTAAACCCCGGTGTGGATACGTTGTAGCAAGGATCTATGCCGTCATTGACCAAGCAAGTTTCCCTGAAAGTCTGAAAAATGTTGGCTAGAAGATACACGTCGATCATTTAATATACGAGATGATAATTTTTATAACCTTCTCCTTCAGCAACTTCCAAACTGACGTTGCGCGACCGTACTCCGTGTCGGTGATGTCTTCGTCTCGTAGAGAGGAGAAGAACGCCGCTTTAGGAGGTAATTCCTGGTCTTCAAACACATCCATAGACTGCACGTACTCGTACGGGCAGTGACCTTTTTGCGTCAATAAATCCAAGATTTCTTCCTTTTTCGCTCCTGGCGCGAACCAGTCTACCGAATCGAGAGCAGTTTTTAAGATGGGGAAGGATCGGTCTTTCTTGTGGTTTTTAGCCAAAGTTTCGAGCGAGGAAGATAGGAAACTATAACTGTCTAAAAACCGCAACCTTACCGAAAGGTCCTTTTCACCGAAGGAAAAGTACCGCGTAATGGTCATACTCATGAAACGTTCGGTGTTTCTAGCAAGAGCGTCTACTCCCGAAGGGAAATTTTCTTTCGCAGAAATCAGTAGATGCATATCGTAGCCTTCCAAGTTATGGAAGACGACTGGGATAGTATTTATCGTCCTTGCCTCCAGATTGCATTTTACGTGAGAAGCGCCTCTGAACTTTCCCGTGAAGTGGCAGTGATCTTTATTGGAGACGATGACTTTGTTGCAGTAGTAACAAGTATCGGTTTTCGAGAACCGAATTTCATAGTCGGCAGTCATCATCAGATGTTTTGGTCGTGCGATAATTGTGGCAAACTTTTGAATTTCGCTGTTCATACATTTGTAAAACTTATCCACCGCGTCCTCACCAAGGTAGAATTTTTGACTCACGATTCCATTTTCTGGACCAACAACGACGTAGCCAAAACTAGTAGGCGAATGCAAACTGACTTTAGTAGATGAACTCGAGGATGGATCGGTGCTACTAGTTTGCACGGGTCTGAGCATACATTCGAAATCTGCATAAATTACCCAAGGATGAGGATTGCGTCTATCGTAGTGGAGGAATTTTAACGTGCTATCACCGGGTGGTAAGAAAGTGAGTACTTGGGCCCTATTCAATCTACACATTTACTGGTGTGCTCCATCATGAATTGTTCTTTACCAAAGGCCGCGAAGCAGTTACGGCAGTAAAATTTCCTATTACTTCCAACACCCTGAAATCGGAGTACCCTATCAATATCGAGGATGGCGCAGTAATGAGTATTTCCATTTTCGTCGGCTATTAGCAACAGGTCAATTACTTCGCCTTCCATATTTTTGTTTACTCTCACCGGGTGTAACCCTATCGATCCCTTGTAAGAAATTACGTTAATGGACAAATTGTTGGCTCATTCGAAGGAATCAATTTGCCGTAGACTCACGGGGAACGTCAACATGGAATGGTCTACAGTATTCAAAAACAGTTCGTAATATTTAACCTCGGTTTCGTAGCACTTCATTTTACCGGCTAAAACTGAATACAGAAAGCACTTTTCGTCAGAATTTTCCACATTCACTATAACTTTGCTTTTCTTGCGTAATGCACTCGGCAAGGGTAAGAAAGAACTAGAGTGAAAAGGATCGATTTTTGCCACTCTTACAGTTATACCCCGAACTTTCAAAAAGCGCCAACCACTACCTTTTTCTTAGAAAGTTTCGACGGACTGTTGTATTTTTTTGCAAGCATCTTCCAAGATTTCCGACACGTCAGATTCTTTGTAAATAGCTGTATATAGGGACCAGAAATAGGCTCGCACTGTGTTGGAATCCCTGCTAAAATCTGCTTCTAAACACAGTTGAAATTTACAATTGATCAGTTGATCTAAGCAAGTCATAATAAGAAATTTGAGCGGACAATACAGTAAATTGAGCGCTAGGGATGAATCGAGATATTCAATTTTGAGGAAATAAATTCGATGCATATTATCATGCACCAACTTGTAAGTTACTTCACCTTCAATATCTTTCAACTCGTTTTCGAACAGCGAACACTCTGGTCATAGATCGGATCGATGGTTGGGAAGGTGATGGATCAACTCTTGTAGAGTTGCGTAGATATTTCCACAATACGTACACGTAAACGACGATTTTGAATTCATTTTCTTTTTCTCGAAAGAAAACTTTTCGTTCCTTTTATTATATTAAGAAAACAATTTTTCATATCCCCACAATTCCCTTCCTTCCCTAGGTGAGTCTAAAAAATATGCGGGAAAAATTTACAAATAAACTTTGAGCATGTGAACGGAAGTTACGTCATTACCCCCACTTTGATCCCGTGACCGGAAGTGACGTAATAGGAGGTCCAGATCGACGAAAATGTATGAAAGGTAGTAAAAGACACTTTTCCACCGTCTGCTATCTTGATGAATATGATAAAAAAAGGTTTTAAAAGACACCCTCCTCCAGTTAGACGAATCTCCACTTTTCATCAGGTGAATGGAAGTGCAACATTACGCCCATTTTGATTAGGTGATCGGAAGTGGTACGTATGATGTAGCAACCCACCCTCCTCCAGATCGACGAAAGCCGGAAAAAAGGTAGTAAAAAGCACTTTTCCACTCTCCTCCAAATTGACGAAAAATGGAAGCCCCACTTTTCATCAGGTGAATGAAAGTGGATCATTACCCCCATTTTCATCAGGTGACCGGAATCGTAGGTTGTAGCAGCCTCCTCCAGATCGACGAAAGCCGGAAAAAAGGTAGTAAAAAGCACCCTCCTCCAGATTGATGAAAATGGAAGGTCGCCCCCCCACTTTTCATCAGGTGAGCAGAAGTGCATCATTACCCCCACTTTTATCAGGTGAGCGGAAGTGACATCGTAGGATGTAGCAAATCCCACACACCTACAGATCGAGGAAAGTCGGGGGAAAAGGTAGTAAAAAGCACCCTCCTCCAGATTGATGAAAAATGGAAAGTCGCCATTACCCTCCCCTCCCCCTTTTCATCAGGTGAGCGGAAGTGCATCATTACCCCCACTTTTATCAGGTGAGCGGAAGTGGGGGGTGACTAGCTGACTTAATATCGTATTTTACCCTACTAGTGCGATTGCGAGATCTTCTTCTCTTGCATTTCTAGGCTTCTAAAAACGCCGAGTAAGGTTTAAAATTGAGCCAGTTCGTCTATTAGTTTGCTTTCGGATGACATAAGGTTCCAAAAGATTTATTTTAAAAAATTGACTCGGCGATAAATATGTAATAAATTGAAAAAGTTGTTTCCTCAATAATGACGTATGTTCGTTTTAATGCAATTTGATGAATACTTTTTTTTATTTCAGCTTTGCTTGTTGACAGAAAAACTTATTAACCGTCCAGTTGAAATTACCGCATGTGGATTCTTCGTTGTTAATAAACGACTCTTCACTACGGTTAGAGCTTTGTATAATTAATTACTATAGCTGAAGCCCATGGGTATTGGATGCACCGTTTGAACTAAATTTAGTGCGGTCAGCTCTTATGATTTGTATGTCCAATTAAGGTGTCAAATTAGGTTTTTTGAAAACCTTTTGGTCTGGTTTCGCTTAGTGAACACTTATGACGTCAGATTTACTAAGAACTAAACAAAACTCTGATTTTTGTTCGCTTCGCTCACCCAATCAGGGCATCCTGCGGCTCTTATGAGTGAGCGTGGAATGTGGAATGCATTGGTAAACAGCCCCGATATCATTATTAAAGTTGTCTAATGTGTCCCACGATGAGTTAGGCAGCATTAATTGAAGGAAGTGTTGGCCTGAGTTCCTTCTTCTTTTCTTCTCAAATCCACCCTCCCCCTCCCTGCTCAGTGGCGTTAAGGCCGTCCGCGCACTGGGCGGCCAGGTCGCGTGGCCAGTGGTCGTTGCGGCCATGCCCGTTTTTCATTGATAATTCTCGATCACGTGGTTAAAAATGAATACGGAGCAAGTACGGTTGCCCTGCGGCCACCTGCACGCCACCCGGAATCTCAGTGGCTGCAGCGGCTGTTTGGCCGCGGCGGCCAAGTGTGCGTTGCTACATATACCGTAAGCATACTCGTTGGCCTCTGTGTGCGCGGGAGCCCTAAAGGTACATGTATCCGTGTTGGCTCTCCTGTATGACTCAGTTTTGCAACATTAGTTCAAACGTAAGTAAATGTTGCCAACACATTCATTTTCTTGTTTTTTTCTTTCGTGCGAGATGATTTTGCAACATTAACTCTAACCTGTGTAAATGTTGCAAACGCTATTTTCAACGGGTTCCATGACATACCGGAAGGATTTATGTCCCTTTATTTAATAGGGCTATGAGCTTTTAGTTGAAGAATTAATTTTTTGTTTCATTTTACCTATCAACAAACATAATTTTAACGAGGGTTTGATTTGCCAGGCACAGCAGCAAACGAGGAGAATGCAAGGGGATATTCACTGTTTCATTTGGAATCAATCATAATTTTGTCTCCGTTCTAAATTTGAAGGAAATCGGATGACAATAACCATCATATCAAAATAGCCAACTGATTTCAAGATGGCAACCATAAGATACAGGGTGAGTCAAAAGTATCGACCCAGTGGATTTGGCAGCCGCAGGATTTTGTTTAGCCACCAAACAACCATCGATCATTGGTCACCACGGACCCAGGGCCACGTTTTGAGATCATCCAGGGGTGCCCCCCACACTGCCCTCCTTAAATAAATTTTCCACTTTCGGTTCCTTTAGGAATAGGGCATTGGTCCCAATTTGAGACATGTGCGGGCAGTCAATTCATGGTGAATACAGAAAACAGCGCGTAAATCGGTCCACAACAGCACGAGCTATGACCAAAACAAATTAGTATATATGTTGGCTTTATTGCATAAAATAATATCATGAGCAGTTGAGTGAATTAGTTGATTGCATGTAATTATTACAGTTGAGAACAGCAAACTTAACGTAATTGATAAGAATTCGACAAGTACAGGTTTGTAACACATGTAACAAACTAGTGTTCGACCTTGAACCACATGTGGAGGTTCGAAAACATGTTTCGATAAATGTGCTGTCTGCCATATAAACATACTGTCTACGTCAACTAGTGAATGGTACTTCCCTTCCCAGGAATCAGTGAGAAAGAAAGAAGTCCTTTTGTTTACACTTACGGCACTAAGTATTGAGATCACGCAGGGTTGCCTTCCCTCCCGCCATCATTAAATAAAGTTTCCACTTCCGGTTCCTTTAGGCCGAATGCCAGTGTGCTACATGTGCTACAAACATGTGCTAGCCGAACCCTTATCAGTTTCGTTACTTTTGCCATTCTCTACTGTAATAATGACATGCAATCAACCAATTCACACAACTGCTCATGATATTATTTTATGCAATAAAGCCAACATTTATACTAATTTGTTTTGGTCATAGATCGTGCTGTTGTGGACCGATTTACATGCTGTTTTCTGCATTCACCATGAATTGACTGCCCACACATATCTCAAATTGGGACCAATGCCCTATTCATAAAGGAACCGTAAATGGAAAATTTATTTAAGGGGCGCAGGGTGGGGGGGAGCACCCCTGGATGATCTCAAAACGTGGCCCCTCCGTGGTGACCAACGATCAGTGGTTGTTTTGTGGCTAAACCAAATCATGCGGCTGCTAAATCCACTGGGTCGATACGTTTGACTCACCCTTTCACTGTTTCACTTGGAATCAACTATTTTTTCTCCGTTCTAAATTTGAAGGAAATCGAACGATAATAAGCATGATTCCGAAATGGGTGCCCGATTTCAAGATAGTGGCCATTACATATTAACATTGACGATGGTGCATTCATTGTTTCATTTATTAGCTACTAATACCTGGATCGTCTAATCAGAATTTTTCCAGAAGCAGGTGTGGTTAGAAACACAGTACATTAACCCTTGGATTGTAGGATTCCTATAAACACTGAACAGTGGTAGGAATTGCGTACGCTATTGTGTTGGATTCCTATATCTACACTGAATGTAGGGTGCCATTCTTACTCGGAACATTAGGAACTGCTCTTACAGACATTACTTTTAGTACCAATATACCTAAGTAGGATATGCGAGTGTACCAAACAGTAGTCAGAAATCTTAAGAGGAATGTCATCTACACCGTACATCATAATTGTACGTTGGGAGAATTTGGTAACAGTAAGGATTTTGGTTTTTTTAATCTGAACGAAATAGCATTGTTTCAGTTAGCACGTGATGGCTTTTTTTCTAACTACTTTTAAACTAAAATAATGGTGAAAAGGCACATACCCACTTAGGAAGCTATGATTTGAAGCTACTCCCACGATTTTAGGTGGTGTAGTTTGACCTGTAAGAGGACAGACGAAATAAAAGGTACATTCCCAGAACTACAACAAGTTGCCTATTTGGCCCCTCTCTGGATCTCGAATTTGGCTGAGTCGAATTTCAAATTTCTGGTATGTAGACAGGTCTTAACTAGTCGAAGCTAGATTCCAAATTTGGTTTTTAAATGTTCACTTTTGACGGCGTTATGAGTTCTCAAAGTCCATAGTTTAAGACAAAGATCCTAGGCCGCGCTTACTAATACCGATTTCACACGTAATAATTCGTCGCGTGTTGTGGCCGTACCGTACCGTGCCGCTCCAAGCCGCTCTTCACCACGGCCACGTTCCCAGCGCGACTTGATTTCACACGTAATAAATACCGAAACATGGCCGGCCACGTTTTTCGACTGCCCTCTGACGGTGAAGCTTGGAACCCAACTACGGAAACGAAAACTAAAGCAGACCGAAGTGAAATTTCGGCAAATGTTGTTCGTTTGGCCACGTCAACCGTGTGCGGGGAAAGAAAAACTTGAAAAAATGTTTAAGGAAGATATAAAGATAACTGTCGTTTTTGTTTTGTTTTTCCTGTTGTTGTTAGATTATAGGTTAGGTTAGTCACCTGGCAAAAAACTTCAAAGCAAAGTTTGGCATTTTAGTTCATAAAAACGGTTTAAATTTATTTTTAACCAAGAGTTACCACAATTGTTTTTGTAGCGGAAAAAGTTTTTTGGCTACAATATAGGCAACAAGTAAAAAAAAAATAGAGAACCGTACGTCGTAAGGGAAAAAAAGTAGAAATATGAGAAATCTACACTGTTCAAATGTTCGGTTTGTTTATTTATTGGTTTGTTTATCTGTGTGCCCTTCTATTCCTCCAGAAGTAAGGCCCTTAGAAGAAGATAACAGTATAGTGCCAAATGAAAGATAATTAAGTTACGTTTCGGATAGGCCTATTTTCATTGTTGTAATCTGATTTTTTTACCCTACACACGCAAGTAAAGTTACCCGTGTGCGGAAAAAAAAACCTGGCTAAAATATGGGTAATACGGGACGGAAAGCCAATGGGCTCGAGATTGGTTTAATAAATACGGAGGAAAAAATAAATTGTATTGCCATTTTTTTTTTTTTCTGTTGTTGTTAGGTTAGGTCAAGTTATTGCCTTGGCAAAAAATTTTACCAGGGAACGACCTGCCTACCGCTTTTCTCTTTTGATGTTTTTTTTTTCACAACCCTTTTTTTCAATCGGCTGTTTTTATTTTCTCCATTTTTTTTTTTTTTTTAAAGATTAAAAAAAAATTTTTTCTCAGAACTAGGCCACCTAAGCGTTACTAATCTCTGTTGAAACAAGTATGCATTCAAAGGGTTGTGTCAGCTTTAAGTACCGTTATGTTACATCATTAATTTTTTTTCGCAAGCATCAGTTTTCGCATGTGTAGTCGAGATGCGATTAAGTCGGACATACATGTTCGGTGAAAATAGGTAGCACTTTTTACAGGTCCTTTCCGTTTTGTGGGCAATTCTTCCGCTACAAAAATTCTGACTTTAGGCCTAAACGTTTGTCGACGCTTACTTAATTTGTTAGTCAAAAACTTCAAGCTTAAAGCTATGTTTATTAGTCGTAGTCTGCTTTGATTAGATCGTCAGTTTGTTTTGGGGGCGAACAGCGCGTTGCATTATGGGGTCGCAGGCCGTTTCGTCACTTCACGCAGCGCGGCACGGCACGCATCAGATTTCA
>JAHWFP010052020.1:149393-181811 GCA_023313725.1 Lithobius niger | reverse complement strand
CAAACTTGGAAAACGATGTAACCTACTTGGTCTTTACACGTAATGAAAGAAAGTACAGTACTACTTTCGATTGTTTCCAATCACACGATGTGTTTTTTCTACAATTTGTTTCATTAAAGTACAAGACCAAAGCAGTTACTCCTCTCTTCCCACACGTTTGATCCCCCCCATAAGAAAATTACCTCTCCCTCTGATAAGTTGTGCGACCCAATACTGTATTATGAAGTACTGAAATACCAGGTAATGCACATATCCTGAGTTTGGAATGGAAACGGTGAATCATTGCGAGGTATTTAAGAACTGTTTACCCCAAACCTGGGGGGGGGGGGGGGGCTGTAACTAAAGACTGGTGCATTTCCGGACCCATGTTTATAGGACTTTTTCTTCTTATCTTTGATCACACAGCGGACCCTCAAAATATTTGACACCAATTTCCGAACACCCTGTATATTTTGGTTCGTAAAGCGAAGCAGCACTCAAACCGATGCAGTTTTCTCAAGTGCGCATTTCGTTATTTAAATCACAAATCATAAATTTTTATCCGTGTACATTTTAACAAGTAAAGTGAAACTTCAATCATATAATCCCTTTTTTTATGGCACACTTGACGCTTTGTTTGTAATCCATTGTTAGATGAATGTTGGCTTTACTAAAAATCTTTAAAAAAAATAAAGCGTAAATATTTCTTTAATGTTTTTTTTTTCTTCTTTCTTTCAGATTTTGAGTGTTGCCATCACATATCTGATTATTTTGGTCCAATTTCGCCCACCAAGTACCCCTGGAATATCCACGAACCTTACGTGCAACTGTTCATGTTAATAATAATTGACAACGTTATGTCTGTAAATTCATGTTTTGACACTGAAGTTGACACAGGCGTTGTGAAAGTATCACGTATTGTTTTTCACGCTATTAAATATTGCCAGTAGTATACATAGTGTTTCATTAGGCACAAGGTATATTTGATGGTATTATATAAGGCTCTGTTCCAGTGTTTGATGATTACAGCTTACTGGTTACGGATTTTACGGTGTACGACGATATGCTAGTAGTCAAAATCTGTTAGTTTATTATAGATCTAAGAAATCTACGATGTTGTTCGAGTCTTAGACACAGTCCAATCTCAGCAACAGTCCGATTTGTATTTCAATATATTGGCTGCAAATTAAAGGGACAAGCGAATCTCTTGATTTGGTCAACTGCTTGAACCTATTGAATCTATTAGAACTCTGTACCCCTTGTTCTTCATACACTGGTATTACTGAGAAAAAAAACTTGAAAAGTATAAAAAAATTAATGTTAGAAAAATACTAAATGCCTCACCGCGTATCAAACTTGATCGAAAGTAGCACAATTCGTGCTTAAATATATGAAAAGCCACGAAATGTGCACAATGGGAAAAAACACACACACAACGTACGTTTTACTGCACATTGTTTTCAAATGTAAATAAAACTAAATTTCAGCGAAATAACATCTTAGAGTTACAAACAACAAACACTAGAAATATCATGTTAAATACAAGGCAGAATATTTTAAAATTAAAATTAAATATTGAGTGGACCTTTGCCTTCCGATTAGAACAGGTTGCCAGTATAGGAAGTTTGAGTTCCTTCCTTTCCTAGGCGCCTACTGCCAACCTGTTCTGACCTGGAAGGCTTAGGTACGCTCAATATTTGATTTTGATTTTAAACTATTCTGCCTTGTATGCAGCTAGTGTTTTGTTGTTTGTAAAGTCCTAGACAGGCTGCTCGCGGCTGCACGGCGACGCTGTATGGTGTAAAAAAGACTTTAATATTTGTCCTAAACGCAACACCAACCATACGATTACAGGAATGTTGACCTTGTAGGCACGAAGTTACACATCGCTTCGCACGAAATTTTCTTCTGTCTGGAGAGGGCTAAACTCTTTGATGCTATTTCGCTGATATTTATTTTAATTTACACTTGAAAAGGGCGTGCGGTAATCCCCAAAACGTTGAGCATTGAAAACGTTTTTTCGTATACTTGTGCACATTTCTGGCCTTTTCATGTATTTAAATAACAATGGGAATACAGATGAATGGCAATGATCAAAATAATATAGTTACTAGCTGTACCCCCGGCGTAACATACGCCGGCTAGCTGGTTCCCCCATACCTGAGCGTAACATTGTTCCATTAGTGGGCCCCGGTTTCCCCTACTGTGTGGTCTGAATATCCCCATCTCTGCTCCCTCTTTGAACCCCTGCTGGTTTGTATTACGGAAGTAAATGTTTATTTTCAATGGAGGACGTTTCTCTGTTCTGATACCAAGCCCAACAAACCCAACAACGGTTGTGCACGCAGTGATTGTTACTCAACCAACTTTGACATTCTTCCAAGTCGGCTCTTAAGAGCTAGCTTTATTAAAGCAATATGTCGATTGTTATAGGCCACATCTGTTTGTTTGACAGTGTCGGTCACTCGCCCTCTTCCATTATACACCCTCTTTCATTGTAGTGCATAATAATGATGAATAGGGCTTCGTCGGGCTGATGACCAGGAGTGGTTAACGCTCGCTTAAGCTCTTTGATGAATTTGCTTGCCCAACCTAAGCGTATTATATATATATATAGATCAGCGGCAAGTTTAGAGCATGCAGTCGATGTAACGTGCATTACACGTTGCTACAAAAAAAAGTATTTTCGTTTAATAATTATGAAAATTTTAAATCAAAACAGACCTGAGCTCCTCAAGCAAATGGCCTAATTTTCGGTGGTTTCACAGAGAAGCTACAAATGTGGAAGTTTATGATGAAACAACTTAATAGAAAACAGGTGACTACATTTAGCACTTTGTCAACACTTCTTCACGTTAGAATTCATAACCTACATCTGGATAAAAGAGAGAGAAGATTAGCCAGGTTCTCTAATAAGTGGTGTCCACTGATTAATCACGTGTTGCAACTGTTGGTATTCCCAGCATCCGCTAGTTGCAACCAATATGGAACAATGTGGGACGTGTTAAAAGGGTTGTGTGGCTTATCCTGCAAGAGTCATAAAGCCGAACATAAAGTGGGCTACGCTGTGTATGACTATTCAACTGAATGAAAGTTTTGGTAACTTTTAATGCAAGGTGTTTTTAATGTGTTTGGGTTGGTTGGCGAACAAATCTTTCTTCTTTTTTTGACGTAAATAATGTAGCTCGAAAAAGATAATAGGTTAAAAATTTTGTATCAAATGTTGACAGAACGTTAAATTTATTTCTTGTTAGTTTCTGTTCAGTATTTTTCTTGTAAAAGATGCGTGAAATTGCAGTGTGATAAATTACGTACCATTGGTACCACCAGACTAGGATTGTCGAGTTTACGTTGACCTGATACCTCTAATTTTTCTTTAGTTACTCTACAATCCAAAATTTCCACAAATTGGTATCATTTTCGTATCCGGGAAAAAATTGAAGTTTCCCAAAAAAATGTATTTGCAGACTAGTACAGGCATTAATTCTAGCATCCTGGTGCTATCGCTACGTATAAAAGCAGATAAAAAAAAAACGGTAAAACACTAGGCCTAATGCCCAGTGTGTTGAGTCAAGTAAGACAACAATCATGAGCAGTCATTGTAGTAGTGCAGCGCGATGCCATAGGCAGAGGTCGGTTCTGCTGATGGCCCTGGGTGCTTGGTTTTTTCTGGTCTAAGTTTCACACTTGAAATTCCCTTACTTTTGTGTCAGTGTATCTCTGTAGTTCTGTGTCTTTCAGTTAGATTGTTACGCCGTATATCTTGCGGATTTTATTAATTTTGTTTAGGTTAAGGGTTTAAGTTAAGTAGTTTAGGTTGAGCGATAGGTGTTGTATGGACCACTTAGGCTCTGACAGAAATAAAGAAAGAAAGAAAGCCATTGCGTTAGTGTCTTATAAGTCTTGAACAAGTGATTGGTACATTTCAGAGCTCTGTGTAAAAATAATATGTCCAACAAAAACTGGAATTCGGTGGTTGAATACGACATTCTCACCTGACAAAAATTTGTCCGTTTGGGAACGTTTTCAGAGCAAAGTGTGTTCCTCAGTGACGTTGCAAATGTGAAACTATACAGCTGTCTTGCTAACTAGTCCGCCAACTCCCATGTGGAATCTGCACAGTACCATTGGATTCATGCAGCGATGTATTAGAAAAGAAATAAGACATAAATTTGGCCGCAACTGCACTACAACACGAACTCCATACTTTTTCGATTTTGCAGCCTATAGGGGAGTCGCGGAAATGACGTTGGCAGGTTTGTCATTAAATTAATTATTGTAACCATCATTAGTTTTTTGTTGACGTGTCAGATTTACGCGTTGATGAGTTTCCTGGTATCACTTTACTGTCATGCTAACTTGCGGTATATTAGATGTCAGGGTAAGTAATAAGTAGACCGAGTGCATGACGTTGGGATCTGTAGAAACTTGAGTAATAAAGTTTAAGTCCAAGTGCGTATTATTGTCGCAGTGAGCATGTTCTGGGCCATCTGACAGTAAACGATCACGATATCAACAATGCAGTGAGGATGGGTACCCAGTGGCATAAATAAAGGGAGGGGGGGGGGACCCCAAAAAATGAATTGAGGAGGCATTGCTGTTTTATTCAAAACCTACATTTGTTTTATGAATCCATATGTTAATTACGTAAAGCTAGAAAAACAATCATACAATGAAAATAAAGTAGTCATACGTTTCCTAGCAGCAGAGTAAAAGAGGTATGAATCCCAGCCCGATATTACAATTATTCGCTCCACTGTTGTTATCCATGTTGACTGTGACTGACCCAGGCTGTAGTGTTAACTTGTACACCATACAAATTTTGCTAAATCACCTAGCTAAAACAAAACCTTGGTTCTTAAATATTTAGCGAGTGACACCAAAAATAACACGACATTTAAAATTAGTTGTAACCTCGAGTTCAATGTCAAAATATTTCTGCTAAATAATGCGATCGCAACGTCAAAAACACCCACACGCAAAAAAAAAATGATGTCTTTCCAAGAAGAAAAGAGATAAAAACGGCTATCGCTAAGTAAAAAAAAAAGAAAACTGGTAAAATGACGCCAAGTTGACAACGTTCCGGTGTTTCGAATGAGACATACAATTGACGAATACACTCACCAACTTAACTTCAGACGTTAATAGTAACCAGAATACAGTCCCGTAGGAATGTTGAGGTCCATGGGGTTTGAATTTTGCAACGAGTTGAATGTATTCCAGCTTTCATTTTTCATTAGTCTCGTGTCCTGATGAAGTCAGTTTAGCCACCATGTTGAAAACAAAGATGGTTGCCATTATATCCCCAACATCGCTTGGAACTAGGATTCGACTGACAGCAATCGATTCCTATTTGATGCACATCACTCTGTGGTTATGAAGTACTTTTGAAGTACACAGATGAATTCTGGTTATAAATTGTTCAATGCTTAAATAGGCAATAAAATGTTAATAATGCGACTGACTTTTCCTACTCTTGTATGAACACTGTGGTGATCATAAAAAGAAAATCCACCAATTAACTGTTTTCAAATGCAGGGAAAAGAAATGCTGTAAAAACCTCATCACATTGCCACTCATTTTCAACTTTAAAGGCTACATTGGAGTAACTGCAAGTGTTTCCAGTAACCATCTAAGGAATTATTTCAAACATTGGCTATAACATCACTGTTCACTCTTTGCTTTTCATGCTATTTTGTCAGCTTATTCCTTATGAATTCTGCTGCTTCTTCAGAATCGTCGATGCTTTACATCACGTTTATTTCGAGGAAATAATGAACGTTTCAGCAGCCAACTAACAAGCTGCCATAAATTGTTTTGCCATCGATTGGCATCTTTTTGCAAGTTCGTGCCTTTCTCATTTTTTTCCCTGTCTACATGACACTACAGCCATTGCATGTTTTTCCATAATGAAGAAGGCACTTTAGAACATTGGTTGGCCCTGCAGCCTGATCGTTTCGTCATTTCACTGGTGGTCGTCTATTTATCATTCTGAATGTAAGATGGTTGTCCTTGCTGCGGTTATGTAAAGCAGGCCAAATTATTCTTTGTAATGGCTATAATAGGACATGAAATAGCTCCAATACGCAATATTAAAAATACAAAATGCTATAGGAAACAAAATCCGGGATATTTTGTCAAGATATGTGGTTTTCTTTTCTTTGCTAAAGAAACCGCAACCTTTTGTCTTTTTTTCTGCGAGTGACTGGCATTTGATTGGCTTGGGCTAGAAGGAAAGAGAAAAAAAATGGAGCTTAATAGCTGGAATAGAATGGAGAATCCTATACTACAAATGAAAGTCACAAATAAAAGTGATAAAGTCAAGCAAAAATGACAGAGTCGACAACTAATTGGCCTAACAAACACATTTTGTATATTGTTGCAAGCACTGAAAGTGAGAGCCGAAGGAAAAGTGATAGAGTCAATAACTGACTGAGTCGACCAAATTCATTGTTGTGCAAAATAAACCTAAACTTAAACCTAAGCATTGTCCTTAGGCAATGAAGTCACTCAGCCATATGGCATACACTGAAAATAAGACAAGCAGAAGTGGCGGCATGGCTCTACTACAGTACCGGCTGGATCTCGGGTGAACAAGTGGACAATATGGCCACCACAAGTGCCACTAATTCGATCGATTTGTCCTGTTGCCACGTTCTGTCAGTTACATCGAAAAGAATGCCAACTGAGAAGCTGCAACTTGTTCTCTTGAAACACTTCTTGGATACACGAACATGTCGCTATTTATTTCAAGCACAGAGAAATAGCTGAACTGTGCCTGAGTGATAACTTTAAAAATTATTTAAAACTAATTTTAAAGTTAATAAATTGTCACGTAAACATACGTATAATTAAAATTATCATTTTGAAAACTGCCACTAGCTGTCAATAGACGACCCTAAATTAAAACAATGTTTGGAAAACAAGGGTGTATTTAGTGCAAATACTGTAGTAGCTGGTAACCTGTTGGCACACCCATCAGCATGTGCCCGTGGGTAGTTTCGTGTACCAGGATTACAGACGCAATTGTTTGTAAGATATTTCTCAGGTGGCAATGCTCTTGCTGCTGCTGATGGCCACCGAGCGAGTCAGCGATGAAGTTATTGGGTCCTTGCTAATCAGCAGGGGTCAGTCATCCTGACCTAATCAGCAGGTGACTCATCCTTATCTAATCAGCAGGGTGAGTCATTCTTATCTAATCAGTGATGTTATCCTTATCTTGTCAGGATGAATTCGTGCCTACATTGTGGCCTGGATAGGCAGTCCTCTCACTGGCGTGGACTGAACAGCTGTTACTCTCTTTCTCATGGCCTCATTCAATTTGTATCACACACGTATTTTGCCCTCAATTTTCTACAATTGCTAATTTTATGCACGCCCATGAAGTAACACCTGTCATTTGGCATATCAGATACCTCACCAGCATTTCCAGCTATCTATCATGAATGTCAGTTTTCTCCTAAAAGTCTCCTTATATGAATTATCCAGATAAAAAGCGTCATTAGCAGCTAACGGGCAGTTTTCACATTTTTCTCAATTTGAATCGAAACTGCCTTTAGAGATTGGTCCAGAAGCTGTTTTGCACTTTTTTTTGGCACAGTGACAGAAGCGAGCCATATCCAATACTCGACTGAATTTGTATCTTGTGTATCTGTTTGTCTGTGTGTGTGTTTATTTGTTTGGGACTGTTTGCAGTTTTCTTCTGATTTGGTTGAAATTTCATGCCAAGGAAGGTGATGTGGTGAATAAAATTCAAGCATTCGAAGATGAAATTCGTAGCTAAAACAATTTCGAAGATGTTCGAGTTTATCATTGGATGACTAAGCCGATATTTTGTAGTGGCAGTAAGGGAGAACGATCTGCAAGGCTGGCCCTGAGCACCATGTGAACAACACAAAGCTATTTGCAATAAATACAATACATAGAATGTTCTTTTAGTGTGAAGAATGCAGAAAATAATTACAAATGGTAACAAAAACACTATTATTGCCAATTTCACCCGTTCTGAAATTGGCTGTCACACCTTTTTGATCATTTCTACAGAAAATCGCACACGTGGTTGCAGAGCTATCCAGCTGTGCTCGTAAAGACCGCCATAGGATTCAATCACTTGCTTTCGTGTTTGTTTGATTTATTCAAGTTTGCAGTGTTTGTTTTGCTGCTAATTTGTTTCATATTCAGAAATTGCTGTGTAAAGTGGAAATGAAAATACAGAAAATAAACTAATGTATTACAGCGTCTCACGCTCGGCTGAGTAACGGCAATCTTTAAAACTCAATTATATGCCTTATTTTAGATTAACAGTGAGAAAAATAAAACTAAAACTAACTATAGACCTTTTTTCCTTGACATCGTCCTTCAAATTTGTGTCTTCTTACTTGCCGAAGCATAGCAAACAAGTGAATAATTAAATCATGGGGTTGAACCGAACCGAAACCATAAACCATTAAAAACTGGGGGAAAAATGACCATTACCAAACCAGAACCGAACCGTAAGCCGATGTCCAGTATTAAACCCGAACCGGTACGGAACCGAAAAAAACTAATGGTTCATTTTGTGGTTAACAAGCATTTGGATACTAGATAGTGGATAATACATACTATCACGATGCTCGGTCTTATGTTAAGGTTTCATGCCAGTTTTTACGTGTGAAATACAAAAATGAATATCTTGTTGCTCATCTTGATATTAGGACGGTATTTTTGTCAAACCTATCTAGCACTCTACTAAATAGATTATTGCCATTTCTCTCTAGGATAATAGGTATTCGACAGCTGCAGTGCCCTCTTAAGGTATTTTATTGTATTAACATGGCAGACGAGATTGAAAAGCTACGATGCTGAACTCTCAGGGTCCACAGTTGAAGACAGTTGCAGGCGACATATCATTGCTACTGCGCAAACCATGTCTGGGCGTGGAGAATATGCTATTGTCAACTGGTTGCGCAACTGTTAACTTTGTTGATGAGCAACATGAAAGATTCCACGTTTAGATAACTGCTCACGGTTTGAACATACAGTATAACGAATAGGCCATAATTTAGTCGAAATTGGCAGCCTGATACGATGGTAAGACTATTTATTTCCAGGATGCGGACTTCTAGAGCCGAACTGAATTGTTTCCATTTCCAAGTTGGATGTTTCAACTACAGCAGCATGCACACGACGGTGGTTATTGCATACTTATAGCACTTGGTAAACCATTATTACTACGGTAAATGAACAAGAATAATTGTGACAATTCGAACTACTCCATTTTTTAAGATGATACCAAGTTATTCTTCCACATTTCACTATCAGCTGCTGCAGCGGGATGAATAACTTATTCACTCTCGGTAACATAGAATTGGTAAGTATGAAAATTAAATTAAATGGGGTGAAATTTGGATAATGTTACAAAACGACTGTAAGGTTACAAACGAATAACTCTTTTGTGGAAATGCGTTATATTGGCTCTTCTTGTTTCGCTGATTTAAGGATTTTTTAAGGCAGCCTTACAGCCTCACTCCTGCTCTCAGTGCTACGCTTTAGCTTTTTTTGCATTGATTTAAAATAATAATGCAATAATAGTTCCAACGTCAAATTTGATTATGCCTACAATTTAAATTTTCTAAGCAAATTTGTATTATATTGCTCAAAATATCATGTTGAATTAATAATTCAAACATTAATTCAACAGTAACTGAAAAACAGGTTTTTGAACCGGTTTTAAACTAGCTAAAACCAGTTTGAACCAAACCACCATTTTTATTTTCTCAGAAAACCGGAACTGAACAGAAACACAATCCAAAGCTGAACCGTAACTTGAGTTGGACCCCCATTTTATTTGCGGTTCGACTCCCTGAATTAAATTAATGGATTCCATTTTTTCATATGTGGAGTAATAGGGTGACAATATTATTGATTTAAAGAAACGCTTTCCTGGAAGTGCAACAAGCATACGGAAAATTTAAAGAACTACATTTCGGTGCTACATTCTGCACCATTCTCAAGCAATAACAAGTGTAAAACATTAAAAAATACTTTGAAATAAAGTGACAAGTCTAGTCATAGCATAAAAGAGTAGGGCAATACATATAAGGACATAAAGGCAGTCGGGTGGGTGAAAATACAAGTGAAAGATGTTTGAGAGTGTAGCACCGAAACCTAACACTTTTAATGTGGGCTTGTTGCACTTCTGGCTTGTTTTACTTTAAATCAATAATAATGACACTATTTGCCATTTAACATTATTATTGAGCTTATTCATTTTATTGCAACAACAACAAATAACAATAATACAACAGTCTGGAGCAAACTTACTGTATTATTTACTGGAGGAATACCAACAGCGAATGCAGCTCTAACAGGTTGAGGATGTACAGCCATTTGCTCTTTTATTCTCCATCGATAGTTGGAAATGGCAAACTCTATCAACGACGCAAACACCAAGAATATACAGGCAAACATCCAGCAATCAATTGCCTTTACATATGAAACAGCAGGCAGATTCTTCTGAGTCTGGTCCAACCGTGTTGCTAAAGTGAGCAATGATGTCACACCAAGAGTTATTCTTGCAGATTCCACATTGACTGGCACCCAAAAAGATATCCAAGATAGCACAACGATACAAATTGTTGGTGCGTAAGTCGTCATCATATAGTATCCAAGACGGCGGTAAAAATGCACTCTCAGTTCAATGCAGGCATACACTAAAAAGTGTTACAAGAGAGATCATAATTATGACATCGCACAGAAATGAAAAGCCATTAATGATGCGTCAAATTTGAATTCGTAATTTTAAAAAATCATTAGGCTATATGTAATTAATTGTGCAACAGAGAAGGATAGCAAGCACGGCACACCATCCGGCAAAGACTTTTGACGAAAGTATACAACCATGTTACTTAAATACTATACTAATAGTACATTACAAAGAATACACTTAGGAATATTATAGTAGAACGAATTGATAGACACGTGTCAGGGCAAAGAAGCCCAGCTTCATGCAGACACCTAAAATGCCCTCCATGCAATTAAGCGTATCAAACGGTTTGTAATCAGCAATAGCCAGCAATAGTAAACACAAAAAGTTGTATCAAAACGTATGTTTTACCCTGATATTAAAAATGAACTTATCTAAACCACTGGTTATGCTATTTAATCATACAAAACAGTCTTAGAGTCTACACTGCACTTTCTCCTGTCCTTCCCTTACTAAAATAAGGCCTACATCTATGGTACCTCAAAAGTTTTTTAAATACAAGCAGAGAGTGGCTGTAACACTCACATTACATGCAACAGGTATGGACATGGTAGTTAACTACTGGCAGCCCCATATCCCACTGATGGGCATGGGTATTGTGCAATGCTAATCGCATTACACAATGCCTGTGTCGTGGCTTAGGTGTGGGGAACTCTTCCTCTCCCCCCCCCCCCCCCCCCCCAAACTTGGACTATTATTTGTTGTGTGTAAAAGCCCAAGCCAAGCGATGGGTCTTGAGAAGAGCTTCAGCATCGGACGTGAACACATCATGTTAACGCTGTGGGTGGAATTCAAGAAATTGTTCGGGCCCTAAGAAAAAATTTGCCTTTAAATCCGTTGATCCCAGTCTAGGCCCCAAAGCAATCGGCCGACCCCACCCTACTCCTCCCCAAATCATCACCGCCACCTTACGGGATGCCAGATCATATGAAATGTATAACTGTTGGCAGAGTTGAGGGGAGAGGAAGAAGCCTCGCGTTTAGTAGCTTTCTTTGTTGGGGGGAAGGGGGGGAGCAGTGGGGTTAGGATGAGCAATCCTGCGTATTGCATTGTCGCGCCTTGCGATAGCACTCAGATCTGTATTACAAATACTGATCGCTGTTTCACTCGTCCGCTCTCCGTCATACCCATGTCGCTAGAGTTATCGCAGTTGGCCGTGATCTCAAAAGTCACCTGCTCGCATCGTAATACGTCATTTAGATTTTTATCGTTATCTCCTCCGCTGTAAATTTTAAAAGGGAAGGTACCGTCTTGACTTTAACCACCAACTAAGAGCGATAGTATTCTTCATTCAAACGTAATGCGTGTTAACTTTTGTTAAGTAAAAAAGTGTAACCAGACAATTTCTATTTTTCTTCTACAGCTAAAGCTCTCTATTTTTTATTTTTCTATCGAAAGTGATCGTATAATGAATTTAGAATTCTGTCTTTATTTAACGTAGAAAAATATCCAATTGGTCGCGAAGCGGGCTCGCATATTTGTCGAAATGATACTACACAGCTGTTACACTAAATAATATTTCGATTACTTCCACTGATTATACAATGATCTGATTACCTGATTAGCAGGAGCTATTTGTTCGACATAACTACCCGAATTGTCAATATGCGTAAAATACTGGGACAATTACCGGCGAAGCGTAAAGTAGCCACCATTTATTTTTATCGGTTCGCCCAAAGAAGAACGACAGATAGGACTCCGTTTTCCGTCCGATGTTGTCAAAACCTGAAACTAACTAGTTTAATTCCGGTTCAACTTCTTTTCCATACGGACGCATAATTTTTGAAAAATACTTGATCAAGGACCTAGACCCTTCATAGGCAAACGATTTCATCATAAACTGTTCAATAACAAAGCCTACAATTTGCTGGCACGTGTTCTCATTGAAAATCATGGTTAATCAACTGACATTCTGTAACTTCCGACCTTACGCTAATAAGTGATACAACTAATCCGTTCGAATATACGACTCGAGTGGGACGTGACGTCACTAAACAATAGTCCTAGTGACGTCACGATGCGAGCCCTTTTTCTTTCCAACTCTATTTCAAAACCTACTTTTGTGCATAAAATGCATAAGCAGTTAAAAACTGAAAATCAGTTCATTGGTTCGATCTTTAAGTGAGAGCAAAATTTCCCTAACAAAAAATAACAACAACAACAACAACAATATTGTTGTCACATTAAAATAGCATTCAAATGCCCCCGGTCGTATTTTAAGCTATAAAAAATCAAAAATCGATTAATTGGTTCGATCTCTAAGTGAGAGTACCATTTCCCCATCAAGAATATTGTGGTCACATTAAAATAGTATTGAAAAAGCCCTGGTCCCTGTTAATATCTACATTTTAGGCTAAAAAATAGAAAATTGGTCTATTGGTTCGATCTTTAGGTGAGAGCAAAATTTCCCTAACAAAAAAAAACAACGAGAGTATTGTAGTCATATTAAAATAACTGATACAAGATCCTGTTTTAAGACACCTACATTTTAATCTATAAAAATTTAAAATAGGTTCGTTGGTTCAATCTCCAGGATAGGGCAAAGAGTCCAACGAGAAATGCTCATTCTATGGAGATCAAACGGTTTGATTGTTGCTATTAAAATTTTTTAATGCAGTGAAATAGCTTCCCAGACACAATCACAAATACCAAATTCGTTGGTCTATGTCAATTCTATACGTTTTCAAAGTTTGATGTTTAACGTGGAAAGTTCATGCTGAGGCTTACAGAAGGACCGCGCCTTGATTATTTAATGTAAAAATTATCAGAAGCAATGCTTATAGTCCATTGCTTCGTTCCATTAACCTTAGTTGTCACAAGTATTCATTATAAAAATCGTGCCATATTGATCAGAAACTAACAGACATGTCTAAACTGATTTGTACTAACTTACGTTTTCCGTCGTATGTTGGTACAATGCAGTTCCCAACTGTAATTGCATCAAATTCAAATTCGGATAAACTCTCGTTACTTGATATTCTCGTGTGTCTGTAGTCGAAACCATGTTCAATTTCTATATCTGCAAGTTCGTCAAAATCTACAAAAAAAAAAAAAAATATGAAATAAACCAAAGCTTTCAATTTAATTAAACAGCCAGAATTATTGTAAACGATCAAACATTAACATTGCCATTTAGTGTTCATTTTAAAATTGTAAAGAAACTAAATAAGCAGTAATTCATACGAGTAATGAACGGAAAAAAACAGAATAGAAAATTGCAGTTCAAAAAATGGAAAGTGGGAAATTTCCTTTACAATGCTTCACATGTGTTTTTGTAAATTCATGTGGACAACAAACGATTGTGTATTTTATTTTGTTGATAGACAGTTAAATTTATTGATCATTTATTAGCTTGTGACGGAGCTCACTGTCATTAACTTGCTTGGCGGCAACCAGTGAGACGTGCAAATGCTGTGTTTCTGGCCTTTAACCACTGGGCTTAAGTAATGTTTTAACTTGCAGTTAACCAGTCATTCAGCTCCCCAGGTTAACTCTCCATCTTGTCACCCCTCCTCCTCCCCCTGAGTTTGGGGTAACAACGCGTATGGAATTAGCAATCTGCACACGCGACCTGCTTCCCATCAGGCAAATGAGTACGTGTCTTGCAAGGAAGTTTCTGTATGGACAAGGAGATCAAAGTTGAAGACGCTCGCGTAGGTGCGTACAAAAGTGGGAACAGCGTAGTGTTAATCCTCCAGACGCCAGCTCTGTCCACACCAACCCAGAATTCAACGGCAAAAAAAACCATGAACGGCACAACTAGCAAATATGTCATGGCTGTTACCGAAATTGTTAAGTCAACTAATAGCAACAATAGTTACAAACAACTTTATAAATGTTCATTCTACGATCACCTACATAACACCTGCCCAATGTTGGATAAAGATAAGCCTGAACAGATCAATGGTCGGTTTAAAAATAAAACTAGCGAAATTTTATGTAACCATGAAAACTGGGTAAGACGGCTATTTCCGTATTAAGGGACATCGGAAGTTCCCCGGATCTTGTATCTAGATAACTAGCCAAAAATTGGCCTTAGTTGAAAAAGTCTATTTTGTGCAAAACAGCTTTGTGCAAAAACGCTATCAAACTGAAGCAGGTGAATTTAGGTTTAAGTAAGCCTAATGGGTTTTTGAGAACTACCGCTTGTGTAAGTAACGCCCTTGGTGATAATTTTGAAATTATTCTGGGTGTTAAGACTCTTGATAGGCTAAACTATTTGCGTATAAAAAGAATAAGCGAGTTTTCAATAACAAACGTATCCTGGAAAATACTAAGTCGTGTGTTCCGCCAGTATTGGTTGTTAGCTGTCATTTTGCAAACAGGAAGTACTCCCATGCGCCCAGTACTCATGCTGGTTGCTCACAAAAACCCCAGCAGATCCCGTATATTAGCCTAAAGGCAAACAAACTGTCGTAAACTAAACTGTTGCCTCCTTTGAAACTAGGGTACAAGCCAGATTAAGTAATTCTGAAACATAAAAATTAACTTCTAGTGCTCCAAAGTTCACCAAATTTGTCGAAATAGAAGGTATAGTTTTGCCTAGTGTAAAGTCTCTTAAAACTATTCCTTTATGCTAAACTAGCCAAGGCTGTTGATCTTGAAGCAATGAAACATGGTCATGGTACTGCCATAAGACCAGGCTTTGCAGCAAATGCTGGACTATTTGACTGTCAGCCTCTTCCTGGCACATCGAGTCGTGCCTTTGGGAAATAAAAATGTCCACCTGATGTTGAATTTCTAATGAACTGTTGTTAGTTGTTTAGAAACCTTAACCTTAAGCTTTCTAAATGTCAGTAAGTTGTTGACTTTGTAAGTTAAAATTGTAACTTGTATTGGGAATCTTAAATTAATTTTTTTTTAATTTTGGTATGTTCTAGATGCAACTCAAGGAACCTTCGTTAGCTTTGTAAAGTTGTTATTGTTAAATTTTAAATTATTAATTTTTTTTACTATTGTACAGTACAACGTAAAGGAACTCTTGTTAAACTGCTGCTTTGGAATTTCACACCTAAATGTTTCATTTCTGTAATCTTGAATGTTTTTTTAGATAAAGACTTTGTTTTAAGGCTTCCCAGACCAGTGTGCTTCTTTTGGGTTTTTGCGAACACACTTCCCTGTAATAAAAAAGTCCTCTAAGAGATAAAGGTAAACTCAGGAGTTTTGTAGATTTTGAAACCTCATTGCAAAAACATCTACTACCTCGTAGCTATATGGTAAAGCAATGCATTTGTGCATTATAGTGTCTAAATGCTCCCCTGTTTCGTTACTTTTTTGTGCAAAATAATAGAACCTCATACCTATATGGTTAAGTGATGCACTTGTGTGTTAAACATCTTCAGCACTTAAAGTTGTTGGGTATACCTATAAACCTACCAGTGTAATGTTAAGTTAAACTAGAGCCCACCCTCTGAACCACGTGCCCACGAACCTTATAGACATACTATTAGAGTAGTAACTGGTGTCATTCTTAATTTATATTGTTAACTTCTTAAATGTTTAAACTTCTTAAAAACATGTCTTTAATCTTCAGATTTGTTTAGTATTTCTTTAAGATTCATTACTTCCTACTGTGTATAGGTTGGAAGCTAAAACACTTACTGGTCCTTGTGAAAATAAATGTCCAATTTTTTTTATGTACGAGATTTCGGGAGTCCTCTGGAAAGTCATGCGCGGCTCTACAAAAATTGTTGGTACTCATGCTTGCACTACAGCACTGATTCTGGAATTCTCGGAAAGCTGGAAGTTAGCTCCTTTTGTGGAGGCATGTGATGAAGATCGCTATCATTAAGTTGGCGGCACCCACTGTGACATGTAACTGCTGTGCTTCTGGCTTTTTATAACTGTGCTCAAGTAATGTTTTAACTTGCAGTTGACCGGTCATTAAACTCCCTAGGTTACAAGCTTTAAGTCTTATTTGTTAACATCTTGTCTCCCTCCCCCCCTCCCCGCCCCGCCTCTCCTCTGCCTTAGTTTGGGGTAAAGATGGGTACGAAAGCTAGCGATCTCTGTACGCCACCTGCTTGAAATGAGTCACCTACTTGAATTGTTGAACAATATTTTTGAAATATGGGGTTCAGCTAACCCGGTTATTGCATTGAGTTTGCAGTATCTCTTGTCACATTTGCATATATATTAATGAAAGCTTGTTTGATGAACCTTCTAGGATTGCTCTATTGATTTATTGATGTTTAACCTGCCTTTAAAGTATCTCACTTGAAGCTGTTTTTAATGCTTGTTAGTGTTATCAGAAAATTTGCTGTTGTCTTAAGAGTTTAATTATTATTTCTACAATCATGATGATTGTAATGTTTTCCTAAATGTCACTTCAACACAGGTCATGATGGAATCAGTGGAATTTAAATTACGCTGTGCGGTTAACTGTCGAAATACCCTTACGATTTAGTATTGTGATATCAGCTTTAAGGTACCCTGTGAGCGAAGCACGCTCTGCAACTATAGCACGGACCTGTAGGAGAGTGTCACGTGATGTCAGGAGCACCTGGCTTGAAGTCCTGACTTTCTTGGTCAGATCTTGTGCGCATGCGTAGTTGTCAATGTCAGGGTCGACAGTTGTGCATATTGAAGCCGCCTTGCCTGTATAAAAGACAAACGCGATTTCCCTCATATTTGACATTAGCCGGCAGTTACATAAAGCTATGCTGGAGTCAACAGCAACTCGATCGCGTCTTGCAGCTATCGGTTTAGGAAGGCAGGACGGCCGAAGCCGAGTCGTGTTTAAAGCTCTCTGAATGTGGAGGCCAGTAGGCAATAAGATAATAGTTTCTTTGTGGTCGTTTAAAAGCTATCTAACGGATTAAATAATCGTGCGGGGACTCTGACTACCTCTTCCAAAGGTATGTGCATCTACATTAGATTGCCAATGTGAACACTGTTCAAAATTCGCTACAGCAAATAACGCTGTGAATCCTTCAGGATTGATGCTTAGTTTTAAACGCAAAAATCGCTCTTCTACTAAAACACAAAACATCGCCTACAGTTCTTCCATGTTCTCTGCAATATTTTGATCTTTGCGTGAATCTTCATGACCAATGTTTGAGCTGCTGATTTATTAACTGTAACTTTGATTGTCGCTTGTAAATTATCTTGCCTCCGTTGGTTAATAAATGCAATATTGTTATTCTACCACGTTGAATGTTCATCATCCTGCAGTTAGCTAAAATAAGCCGTGGTTGCCTAATGACAACCAGTGACAGCCTACAGCTCGTTACTGCCTAGTGCTGTCCGTGTCTCCAAATGCGGGTGAGACCCCGGGTGCTGCAACACGCTGATTTGTCAATTCTATCAGAAATGGCGCCACTCATTTTTTTAACATTTTGTGAAATATTACCTAACTGTACAAACGTTACAAAATAAATAGTTTTCACATGCTCATATTGAAAGGACAACTTGTGCTACGGAGCCGATTTCCCATTTAAGTTCATATTATGTGTTGGAGTTGCTTTTGAAAAAAAAATGTGACATTTCTACAAAGAATTATGAAAATGGCTAGGCCCTTATTTACGTATATCTAAACTGGTACTCAGCGTTAACAATATGTATAAATGTGTAGAAATGTCACATTTTTTTCAAAAGCAACTCCAACACATAATATGAACTTAAATGTCAAATCTTACCCAACTGCACAAACGTTACAAAATAAATAGTTATGAAAGGACAACTTGTGCTATGGAGCCGATTTGCCATTTAAGTTCATATTATGTGTTGGAGTTGCTTTTGAAAAAAATGTGACATTTCTACACATTTATACATATTGTTAACGCTGAGTACCAGTTTAGATATACGTAAATAAGGGCCTAGCCATTTTCATAATTCTTTGTAGAAATGTCACATTTTTTTTTCAAAAGCAACTCCAACACATAATATGAACTTAAATGGCAAATCGGCTCCATAGCACAAGTTGTCCTTTCATAACTATTTATTTTGTAACGTTTGTGCAGTTGGGTAAGATTTGACAAAATGTTCAAAAAATTAGTGGCACCATTTCTGATGGAATTGACAAACTACTTTAAAAAAGAACGAATTTTTGGTAATTCTTCAATGTGACCAGAGATGGTGCCACTCATTTTTTCAATCATTTTGATAACTAGGCTATTGCCCAAATATTGCCTATGTGGTTGTGCCTGTGTGGTTGAACCAACACTAATAGGTTCAAAGCTTACATTGAATTATTAAAAAATTCAAAGTCGACAAATTCCGACACCAGGACAGACTCAGTAAAACTACTGCCTCAGTAAAAATACTAGCTTAAGTCAGCGCTGGAACTTTGTTTGGCCACAAGCACACCCTACTGTAAAATTTTTCTTTTCAACAAAAATTTTTTTGGACGATTCTGTCCGTATTTGAAATGGTCCCAGCAAGTTCCGTCTTGAGAAGATGGACAATTAAATGACTCGCAACTTTCTAGTGTTATTTGTTTTTATTTAATCTATTGATAATGACTCTGGAATGAGTTGAAACGTTGAGTTTTTATGTATTTTTGTGCACTTACTGGCTTTTAATTTTACAGGCGCTTTTTAACCACTGTAATCTACATATTCACATTGCAGTTTAATGCCATCTTGCAGCACAGGTGTGCAAAACCCAAGGGGTTAGCCATTTTCGTATGGCAGTTTGGCTAGTATACAAAAATACAATGTGTGCCTGAAATTGACTAAATACTTGCTTGCATCTTCACATAAACTGAGTCTGCTTTAAACCAAGAGAGAAAATGTGGTATGAATACATTACATACGAAAAACTTACAACTTTCAAGCTGAATTCTGCACTTTTGCTTATCCATTGGAAATGCTTGCAAGACGATGCTACACGAGAACTTGGTAAGTGATCTGTAGAAAATTCAAAGAATTTTTAATATAATTTTTTACTAATAATATTTATTCACTTTAAAATTTCTTGAAAGCGAAGTTAAACTTGTTTTTATATTTTCATAAACACTTCCTTATTAAAATATAAGTATCAGGAAAACCATTCAGCTTATCTTGGGCTGTCCAATACTATTTGTCTTTTGTACAACTTACGTACTTGTTTTTGTATTGAATTGTATAGGAGGTGTTCGTCTATATATTGTGTGAACTGTTTAAAACATCATCTGGCCAGTAACCATGCTCACTGGGGTGCATTGCTTGGAAAGCAAGTCAAACTAACCTACCTCCAGACCTCCCAACTCCCCGCCACTAAGTAGGTAAACTGAAACTTCAGACCAAGCTACAATCACCTTCTGGGTCAGAAGAATGGATTCTGGAACCAGCTTAAGAACAATGTCATCCAAGGAGGTAATCATAACACCTGAGCTCTTGCATGATGAATGAAACTATCACTGGATTTTAATAGTTTAGAAGTTTTAAAGTTAAACTTTTACATATGGAAGTTTTATGCAGGGTGTCCCAAAAGTCAGGGGTCACCCAGGTGATATATCCAGGTGATACACCGAGTGTTCATGCTGATATACCGGAGATTTTTATCTTTGTTCATGCTGATGGTATACCATCATCGTTTCTTATGATGAACAAAGATAAAAATCCCCAGCATATCAGCATGAACACCCGGTATATCTCCCGGGTTTATCACCTGGGTGACCCCTGACCTTTGGGACACCCTGTATATGACCATGTTAATATAAACTACTTCTGATACAATGTGTTACTGATAAGTGCACCAATTTCCTATCAAAAACTGATGATGTTTTCGAGGGAAAAAAGAGCAAAAGGTAGTGCAAAGTGCGTGCACGAAACCGCCAGACCAATCAGAATCTTATCAAAAGAAAGTAGTGGTGTAAAGAAACACACAACAGGACACAAATTTAAGTGTCATATCTAGTGATGTTACGTAATTTTTGTTCTTTCTGAAACATGCATGCTTAAAACCAAATTGTCAGAAACCAGTAACTATGGGCAAACAGACTTTACTCATCATGTCTGTAATTTAGACTTATGAAGAGCAATGCAAGCTCCACTTTATTGAAATTAAAATTGGACGCACACTGTACATTTATAAACTCCAATAACCATTAAAAAAGACATTGCTAAGTACATCCCCAGTATGTAGACCGGGCATCAGGCGATTACATCTCCACGTACTTAAAACTTGGCAGCATATGAGTAATAAGTTTTATTTCGGGTTCAGTTCATAAGACAAGTAATCACTTGTCTTATAAATTGAACCCGAAATACAATTTGCCCATCCTAAGACTCTGTATGGCCCCATAATCGTCAAGAAAACACATCTACCGCTTCACTGCACCGATGTATCTCCCCCCTTCACTACCATCATGTGTCTAAACATGTTTAATCGTCTACAAAGTCTACACAGAAATTGAAATTCATTACAGCAGTTATTAATAGTAAATGTGTACACACTTGACGACAAATTTTAACCAATCATACCTTAGTGAAGTCCACAAAGTTTTGTTTACTGGGTTATAGTACAGATTTTGCTTTTTCGAGTCAAATAGTAAAGGCCCACACCCTCTACAATTCCTATAGTGCACAATAGGTGTCCATAGCAGTTCATCTTGTTTACTTAAAGGGATTCGTTCCTTCATATTCTTAGTAGCTTCTGTAGGTGTCACCCTGTAGTCTTCCCACTGAAACTCCACAAAGGTGTCAACAGACATTTCCTGAAAAAGAAAAGTTAAATTACCATTCCTTAAGAACCTTAATAAATTAAAAGTTTGTTTTAACTAATCTTGCAATATTATATAAGTAGATTCTATTATACAGATACATACACATAGTAACAGTGGCCCCACTAATTACTATACCCCAAGTACACAGTTCAAATTGAAATTTAAAAGCATAGTTCCTTGTTGGGAATTTTTTATTTTAGCTAATAGGAAAGCAATATTAGAGGCTTAATGATGAAAACACATGCATTGGTTGGCCTCTGGGATGTCACTACTGAAAATTTCATACAAAGCATGGACACGATATGTCGGTGCCATGTGGTCGGCCTTGTGTTTTTCATCATTAAATAATATTTTAGTGTTTAAAGTTGACTACCGAATGTAGCCATACTGAGGCTGCTGATAATCGCCCCACCCATTGTGTTGTTATGACCTTGCCAACTGGTCGTCATGTGTTCATGACATCAGCATCGGATGTATTAAAAGGGGATTGCAGCATTTGTCATTTCACCCAAACTCTAGCTAGCCTAGTTCTGTCCTTACTGCCATTAAGATAATTTAGTGTTAAGTCCAGAAACACTATATGGCGACGAGTAAATAAACCATTTTTGTCACTCAGAAGCTTAACTTGTAGTACTCCAGTTGAGCTATCATTGCTCCCAGGACAAGCATAGTTTTAAAGTTTAAATTGCAACTGTACTGTTCCCTGGGTGGCAGCTTCGGTTGTCCAGGGAATTTCCATCAGTTGTAGAGCCCCAGCAAGATAGATAGTCGAAATACAGTTATTCTGTGCCCAAATGGTTTCTTCCAGGTCACTCTTTTCCATAGCGGGTATTTTCGTTGTGGGACTTGTTGCATTTAAACTGCTTTTAGCCGTAAGTGTGCAAGGACTTTCTAAGTTGCTTATCAGGGAAGGTGTTCTTCGAGTAATCCTAGCCACAATGCGATAATTTATTGCCACTTTAATAGAAGTTTCGCCAACGTTCAGCGTTTTTACATTATTGAGTTACTCAGGGACGTGCACACAGGGGGGGGGCGGGGGGCAGGGGGGGGCTCGAGCCCCTGCCCTCATGGCAAAGTGCCCCTTTTTTTCTAAAAAAAAGTGCTCTTTTTATAGGAGCGGTGGTGTAAAAGAGCCTAAAAAACGCAAAAAAAGACAATAACTGCTACGAAAGTGGTGCAAAGAGGCGCAGAAATGGTTAAAATCTCACAAAAAGGGGGTAAAAAGAGATTAAAATACCAAAAAAAAAAAAAAAAGTCCCCAGAAAAAAGTAAGTTTGCCCCTTTCTCTCGGGGGCCTGTGCATGTCCCTGGAGCTACTGTATTTATTGTTACAGGTTTACAGTGTGTCAAGAAAACTTACAGTTTATACTGATAAATTGTTTCTAAGCAAACAAGGATTATTCTTGCTTGTTAATTTTCTAGCCTGGGGTTTAGAATTAACGTGTCGCAGAATTAAGTAGCCTAATTTAATTTCTAGTAAATTAAATAGCTGAAATTGGTATCTTCATGTGAAGAAATTAAGCAATTGTTTAGTAATATTTAAATCATATCAAAAACCAAAACTGGTAATAGGGGCCGCCAAGTTCCGAATGGTTCGGCCCTACAAAGGAGTGATATCAACACACCAAAACATTCGCCAAGTTAATCGCACCGCTTAATAATTCGAAGGTTAAATGAAAACTAGAACATTGCTACTTTCGGTAGCAATGTTCAAATTTTCATTTAACGTCCAAAGTATTATTCGGTGCGATTAAGTTGACGAATGTTTTGGTGTGTTGATATTACTCCTTTGAAGGGCCGAACCATTCGGAACTTGGCGGCCCCTTTTACAGTTTTGGTTTCTGATATGATATCACTCCTTTTTTTTAATTGTACATTGACTCAACTCCACTACCGTGCAGATGAGTAATAAAGTGCCACGTGAACAAGAAATTGGTTTTCAACAATTTGCTACTACCTTTTGCCTATAGGCCGAAAACCACTTCTTTATTGGTTTTTGGTTTGGTTTGAATTTTGTTGTAATTTGTTGTATTTTGTTAGTTTTGGTGTGTTGATATCACTCCTTTGAAGGGCCGAACCACTCTCAACTCGGTGGCCTCCTTACCAGTTTTTGGCTTTGTTTATTTTGCTTTGTTTTTACACTTGGTTTATTTTTCGTGAATTGGACGTGAATACAATGTCTTTGCAACGTTGTTTAGATTTATCGTGATACACTAGTGTGTGCCTCGGCACGTACGTCAGTGTACACGTTCTCATTGTCGGAACTTTGGCTGTCCGATGAGAGACGATGCCGACAATACTAACAATATTTTCGTACTTACGCGCCCTCCCACGCCATCCCTGTTACGGCCCCAGGCTCCAATTCCATAAAAGGTACGCAGTTCGTATATTGTAGTGCACCCATTCGTCCAATTTCATAGCTGGAAGCCTTCCTGTTATCTCGGAATCGATGAATAATCCCCCTATGGGATTTAACATGGGGATGAGCGGACTAGCTAGGTAGTAACACATTTTCAACGTTATTGAGGGGCAGATTTTGCATTGAAAGCAGCATAGCTGGCATTCAAACACGAGTTATATTTTTGTCAGGTGGGTCATTGCTCTCGATTTCAACACAATTTAAGCTTTTGTACCGCATTATTATTTTTCCCCAAGTACCTGAAATGTGCCCAACTATGCTTCAAGATATAAGACACTGACGCAATGGCGTCGCGCTACAATGGTTTACAACCTCGACAATTAATAATAATAATAGGTTTATTCAGCAATCGGCCCGAAGTTCTGCGAGAACTTGTGTGTGCCGGATTACAACATAAAATATGCAAGGACATTGTGCGAGGAGAAAAAAAAAAAAAAACAGAAATATGGTGTTTAAGTAGTGAGACATTTTGAAAGCAAGGCAGGAACATATGGTTAGACATTACACTTGAAACTGATAACACCACTAAAAATCAGCACAATGCTAACAATGCTAACAATATCAAAAACATTAACAAAATCAGGGTCGTATCAGGAACAAATTCTCCCCCTCCCCCCCATTTAAGAAAAAAAATCAGAAACATTCTGGGAAACAAACTACCTCTATCAGAGATAATATCGTGAACACAAATTAAACATTATTAGAAACAAAAACATGCTAAAAAAGCCGTTTCATATAAACCAAGAAAAAAGCTAATCTATTAGTTGTTGGTCTAAATTGAATTGATGTGATGTTTGTTGTGATGTTTGTTGCCTAACTTGGCGCTTAATTACTTAATAACTTAATTATTTTCTAAGGGTCTATTAGTTGTACTTCTAAGGGAGGTAGTAGTAATTTGTTGTTTATAACAATAATTAAGCATATCTCCTATTGTTACCTTTTATACATACTAAGTTTTGCCAGGTTTAATTGTACAACACAGTGAATCCGTTTGAACGTGTATTCTTGCATTTCTTTGAGAGACTTGGCAAGGGAAGTCAAAACATCATCAAAGCATTTGGAAATTATCAGAAGTACGTATTTGAAAAAAGCCTACAAAACTGAGAAAGGTGTGACTAAGAAGGTTCGACCGATACGAGTGGAATACATACGGTACGATTATCCGAACCAGTTAGTGAACAGATTAAGGGTTCTCTATGGTTCCAAACTATCTGGTGGTGACGACCATCTAAACGAAATTGTTGACGTTCTCTCTGATTTGGAAGATCGAAACGCTTTAACTTCTAGACAAAGTTTACGATTCATCGTAATATATTCAGAGGATAATAAAAAATGAACAACATGGAAACATTAATTTGTAAGCTTCACAAACCGGTGAGACAAAATTTTCCTTGACGTATCGTCAATGTACTAAGCCTGACTTATCTTTGGGAAGCAGATTTGGTTGACATGATGGCATTTTCTCATCAAAACAAGGATAAGTTTCTGCTTACAGTCATCAACGTCATGTCGAAGGATGCTGGGGCCTTACCTATCAAGTCAAAGTCGAAACGGTCGTTGCGCACACTTCCGGGTCGATTTTGAGACACATTACGGCACCCAAGCATCTGGGGGTCAATCAAGGAAAAGAATTTTACAACGAGACCTTTCTCGAATTGATAAAGAAGCATAAAATAAAACTTTTATTTTATGTACTCAGGCATGAATGCGTCCGTGGTGGAACATTTTAACAGATCCCTGAAGGAAAATGTATGTAAAAATTTTATGAGACGAGGGAACCATCAGTGGCTAGACAGTTGGAAGAAAATACTGGCACACTACAACAGAAGATACCATCAAAGTATCAAACTGAAGTCCTCCGACGTCACGATCGACGATGGACATGATCTTCGATGCATCAGGTCTAAGAAATCATCGAAAGTACCAAAGTATAAATTTAAGGATATCATTCGTGCATCGAAGGCAAAAGATAAAGTTGCTAAAGGGTATGAACAAATGTGGACCAACGAACTCTTTGTGATTAAAAAAAGTACTGTAAACCAACCCAGTTACTTACTAAAGGAACGTGACGGTACCCCGTTCAAGGAGCTTTCTACGAATATGAACTACAAAAGACCCACGTTGCCTTTATTCCTGGCTGAAAAAGTTGTACAGAAGAGGAAAGACGGAAGATTTTGCATAAGTGGAAACGATATGACGAGCAATGTCATGTGGATGAAGCTAGTTTGATTTTTTTTAAGTGTATTTAAATTGTCAGTCATCAACTGCGTCGTGAAGAACATTATAATTTGGTAGAATTTACTCACCTCATTCATCACCATCGCATAGAATTTAGGTGGTGTAGTTTACGTATGTTGTTGAACGAGATGATGTTGCGAATTGGTGAACAATACGGTGTCCCTTCCAGTTATGCGGGATGTCATTATGTGGAGTCCACCATTAAAAAAAACCATCACACAGAATATTCATATAATTTGGTTGAATTTACACACCTCGAACAATGCTATGTCGTAGAATTTCAACGAAAGTTGCCGAAATTAACACTCTGATGACTTGGAGGGGAGGAGGATGCCACGTGACCAAAAAGTGGGGTACCCGTGGGGTGATGTCACTTCCGATCACGTGTGTGATAGAATTTACACACGCTGTTGTGCAGGGGGGGGGGAGGGGATCATCACGTGAAGAGGGAGGAGGCTCCCATGGGGTGACGTTTTGTGGGGGTGCTAGCAGGACTTTAAAAAAAGTCCCCCTCATCTCATAGAATTTCCATATAATTTGGCAGTATTTACACACCCTCAGTGTAGGACGACTTCAATTCCGGCGAGGTTGCGAGGTGGGGTGGGGGGCAATGATATCACATAGGTCACCTGATGTGGAGTAATGTTGTACTTCCAGTCGAGTGGATGATGATGTCACTTCTGGCCATGTGTGGGGCAGGAGGGCCACGTGACGTGAATGACTTTGCTTCCGGTCACGGGGTCACGTGACGTGGGGGTAATGACAACCTTGACTTTGATCTTGACCTTGAATGGGGGTGATGACATCACTTCCGGAGTCACGTGATGGGGATAATGATACTACTGGTCACATGGGTGGGATAATGACATCACAGAGGGTCACGTCATATGGTAGGATGATGTCATAGGATGCACTTCGGTGTTTGTGTCTGTCTCTTAATAGAGCCTTCAGCACTACTTGTGTTTGCACATAATTACTTACTTTTGGTTCCAGGGGCTCGATTTTCTCGAACTGCTTCAACTGTTTACTTGCTTGCTTAATTATTTATGCAGCGTACTTACACAGTTAGGCGGTGAGTTGTTATGTTTGAATATTGCCTACTATTTATGCCACTACTTAGAAGGTGCTGTCATCAGCCCGATCCTTCATCTTATAGACTGTCTTGTGCTAATGATGTCATGAAAGGTTACACCCAAACTTGCCTGCCACATTTCACCTTGATTAGTTCAGCTCCTTTCAGCCATTAGCCAGTTAAGCTTAGTTGCTGCTCATTAAGGATTATCATGGTGGGAATCTGATTACTCCTCTGCAGTGGGTATTGTGTGTGTGTCAATTACAGTTCAAACCACTACGAAGTAGCTTTTAACTTCTATAGAGTTTATCACGCTGAAATAACAGTTTACGATTACGAAAAATGTTCGGAGTACAATTTTTTCAAAAAATATCCTATTTTTTTAAATATCCCTAAAAGGGTGTCCAAAAAAGCGGATTTTGGCTTGTATCTTCCAAACCGTTCATTGTACTGCAAAACAAACTGGTTGCGAATAGTATTCAGAATTAAACTTTCTTCAAAAAAAGTCATATTGAAGTTTGGGAAAATCCAGCACGGCGGGAGAAAATAGTATCCAAAAACAAAGCAAGGCTTGCAACTACTGAACACTCGATCAAATACAAAATTAAATTTTTTTCATAAATGGTCTAGCAACTCTTATGGTCCAAAGACGTCACTTATGGTTGGGTGGGGAAAGTGGTGGAAGAGGTCGCCTTTAACTTTAACTTAATTTTTTTCAATCGCCAATCCGCTCCAAACGGATCATTACAAGACTGTCGGTTGTAAACAGAAAAAAAATGAACACTTTCGATTACAATCCATACAGCAGTGACACGACGTAGTATTATTGTATACATATAACTCTATGCTGGAGCCTTAATGGGTTAGCTGCAAGGGGCACTGCAGAGAGAGAAACAGAAGGGCGTCATACTGAAGCCGATGCTGTGAAGAGTGATTTCTTAGACCTAAAACGCGCGATTTTTGTTGTTGGAGACAACAACGTTATTTTAAGCCTAAGAAATCTGCTCTTCCGTTGTTTTTCACTCCATTTTTATGTAGTGCACCTTGTGGTTATGCCCTCCAAAACCCATACTGGTGCCAATATGGCGGCAAATGTCACTGTTCTATAGCAAGAAACGCCAGGAATTTGAACAATCAATGAAATAAAAATTACCACGAAGCAAAAACTGCCATGCAAGAAATATATTTTGAAAAAGCAGTTCTGTTCCTAGAAATATCTAGTGTCAATAGTGCCACTAATTTGTTTTCCACTTACCATTTTTTTAGCTGATATTTCCGTGATTGACCATATATATATTTCTATGTGAAGGTTCAGTGAGCCATCTGCCAATATAAACAACTTTTCATTGCTACAACGACAACAGAGCTACAGATAACAAGTTTTGAATTCGGTGCTTAACTCACTTTGTGGTTTCGGTGGTGCGTTTTTCATGTAATCTGCTGGGATGACTAAAATTTCATGTTCTTCAATTTCGTCACATCTATGATAAAAAAGTAAAACTTAATTATTTGCATAAATTTATTTTAAGAATTCGACTTAAATGGAATATGAAGCAACAACAGTTTTCTCTGTCACTAATTTGTTAGCTATACTCATACCCCTACGTCTAATCAAGAGTCGAGTGAAAGTTGTAAAGCTTGCATATCACAACAGCTCACAACAAAACAGCTTTTTAAAATTATTTTACCTTGAAATTGCTTCTACGTTCACACTGTTATTACTCTCTGATGGCTTGATCAGCTCCCAGCCGAAGCCACAGCACCTGAAGGTGAGAGGGACAATTTGGCTAGGTGATTTCGATCAACAAATTCTAGGATCTTTTGCATGCCACAATAGACGTGAGCACGAGTAGCCTATTCCCGAAAATGCCTGGTGAGGCTGAGGTGTCAGGCTCGACTTCTGGCGTATAGGAGAGAGTCGTCCTAACCATCAGGCCACCTTGTCCTATACTATTATTTCATCTATGGGCAATGTCCATGGGGCTGCACGGCCGTCATCAAGGTGACGGGAAGGGGAGGGGGAGGGAACAAACAGCCTGTACGTAAGGGACATCTGATTACAATGGTTCTGGTTTGGAGCCAGGAAGCAACAGCTAAAACTTCATCTAGCCAGAAGCTCATGAGCATGTAAAGCCTATATACCGTCCATACCTAGCCGTACAATGTGATTTCACACGAAAAGATTTTAGCGAGCCGACCGCGACTTTCAGGTCACAGTCGAACTCGGGATTTGAGACTCTGACCCCGACGCCGTGTAACACGTTGTTTCAGTGTGGAAAGGGTTAGTGCGCGGGTCCGCGCTTTGGGGAAACGTTTTGGCTCTATAGGAGCACTGATAAACAACAATGAGATAAAAGAAAAGCAAGAGAGGGGAAGGGAGGGGGAGAAAGGAACAACGATTACGCCGCAACATTAATGTTGTAACGAGAGTTAAATTAAAGCCCGGATCCTGGCCTCGATGCCGAGGTCCAGTATGGGAAGAAGGTAAGGAAAGGAAAGAAGGGGTCGGGTTTTCTTGTGTTGATAGAAACGCTACGTGCTCCCCAAGACTCGATATTCATTCCTATTTTCCCTTCCTCTCAGTGACATACCCACCAAATGTAGGACTATTTCGACCATTTTGTATATTCGAATTCTTTTAACCCTCATCCCAACTGCCTCGATATAACCTCACACCAGTAAACTTTTTATTGTCAGCATGATGCAGCAAACACCTTCAAACGGTCAGCTTTTACCTATAGATTTGAAACTTTTTATTTTCAATTTTACCCATCAAATTTAACTTTAGCCAAACGGCCTTACTTTCATGCAAGCCTTAATGTCAGCCAGTCCCGCAATTCAGGCTAATCCATCATTCTTTTAAAACTGACCCACAACTGGTAATGACTTTATTTCAACTTAAAGGCATAACAGAAAATAGCACGTCAGTCACGTTTATCCCCTAATCCTATTCCTAATTTATTCCCGTTCCAAATCTCGTAACCTCTGTGTAGAGGCCAACCAGTAGTCTTGTTGCACACAATCCTACATCATATCAATGACAATATAAAAGGAAGCGAAAAATCAAACAAATTAACTGAATAAAAAAAGAGAAAAAAAAAGCATTAGATCTCTATTCTCAATGAACTCACAGCTGGGAAGATACGCAAATAAAGAAAACCAAGTACAGTTCATTCGACTGAAGCGAATTATAATTTGAACTCTAATTCAAGGGAACACAACAAAACAAATACGGGCATTCTAAGGGGCCATTCAAAAACCACGTGGCCGTTTTTTAAGCCATTTTTAACCCCCCCCCCCCCCCCCCCGGTGGCTCCATAGGAGTCTTTTTGTTCATCTCTCCCCCCCCCCCCCCCCCAAAAAAAAAAAAACACGTGGCTCATAGCCACCCACCCCCCATCTTAAAAAATATAACTTAATGTGTTTTTGACAATGCGGTACCACTTCATATAAAATTTGTGTTATTGTGCCGTACCAAATTTGATGAACTGATAGTGTTCCGACATGAATAACCCAACGATAGGTACCCCCATACTCCCTTTCGCTTTTGACTGCTGAGAGTGTCATTTAAACTGTAGACACAACTTTTTCCTCCTACGTGCAGGACTACTTTGGAACTCTCTTCCATCACAGGTCGTTGAGATTGATAACATCATAATTTTTAAAACCAGACTTTAGGCCATAGTATTGATGAAATGTATGATTATTTTTAATTCGCTCTTTGGACGGTAGTTTCATTCAACTAGACGTGTTTATATTGGACGTGACGTAAGTGGCAATTCAGTTTGTTCTGACATTTCTCTTCCATTAATGGATGAATTTTATTATTATTAACAATTTTAACCAAATTCTTTGACGATCTGAAACGGCCGCTAGAATAAACGCCCTCCGAGATTTGTAACTGGGACGGAAAGTAGAAAATTGCAACCTAATATGTTCATTATTACGTAGGCCATCACTGCATTGAATTGTCCCAGCGAAGCATTTGATACTAGCCGCACACTATTTAGATGATTTTAGTACGAGTCAAGGAAACGCAGTATTACGTTGGTGAAGATTTCTACGACAAGTCGCGGTATTTTTCACCACTATTTGGAAAATGCAGTTCGGTCGATTGGGGCCCAGGCGTTAGTCGATGCATGGATTTATATATAGGGCTGCACCGAATACAAAATTTATCGAATATACAACCGAATACTTAACTTGACGGATACCGAATACCAAATATACAGCCGAATAGTTAAACTGCCAAATACCGAATATTCGGCACCAAACAATTTACATATTCGACCGAATACCGAATTATTCGGTTCTTTGCCGAATATTGGCCGAATACCGAATTATTAACCTAATACCTGTAATTTAAACACATTCGATAATTTTTCCTTCTTTTAGAAATGTCAGAAGACAATTCCTCACAAACCAAAAACTAAATGCTTAGCTAAACGTTCTTACATTAGCACAATTGCATGAATGTATACTAAAAAATATTCGGCCGAATACCAACAAATCTTAACACTATTCGGCCAAAAACCGAATATCACTATGCGGCTGAATACCGAATATCACTATTCGGCGGCCAAAATCAGTATTCGTCCGAATACCGAATATCACTATTCGGCCAAAATCAGTATTCGTCCGAATACCGAATATCACTATTCGGCCAAAATCAGTATTCGGCCGAATACCGAATACTTGGAATTTTTGGCCGAATACCGAATAATTACCGAATATTCAGTGCATCCCTATTTATATACTATCACACTACGTGTAGGTCCATGGTCGATGTATAGGAACAATATAAAAACAATGTAAGGAAGGCTGAGTGAGATGGTATGCGCAGAAACTCTTGTACGGTAAATGCACCAATCCATTGGAGATAATGGCTTTCCCTTCAATGCAGTGGCCACGTGGTTTGTTTGGAAACCCCCCCTCCCCCCATTGTGGTTACTTGTGGCCTAAAGCCGACCTCCCCTCCCACCCCCTGGCCGACCACGTGGTTTTTGAATGGGGGGGGGGATATGTTCAACAATCGTTAAAACACTGTTAAACTATTGTTGGCTACAAAGTGTGTATTAACTCAGCATTGTTTTGGTTTGTTGAACATGTGGTTTGAATTGGCGCTCATGGCTGGGGTTTGTTAGACGAAATTCCTTTTCTGCAAAGAAGAGTGAATGAAGCGGCGCTCGTGTTTTTCGATTGTAGCATCAACGGGCACTACAATGGCTAACAACCGATAACCTCGGGACATTTTAAAACAATACTCTTGGACGCTAGCGCGATCTTTTGATATTGTTTGATAATGCCCTCGGTTTTCG